>JBAKBP010021613.1:0-17500 GCA_037953745.1 Lithodes maja
GTGTGCCACCAACCTATTATATAGAGTGAATAAATTGTGAATGAGAAGTGCGAATCATAGGGTTTACGTTGACACTAAGTTGTCTGTGTGCCAACTTGGTAACCCAGGCGTGTAGCCAAGAGAGGTCCACATTACCATTACTACCACACTACCACTCTACCATTACTACCATTACTACCACACTACCATTACTACCACATTACCATTACTACCACACTACAATTACTATCACACTACCATACTACCACACTACCATTACTACCACACTACCATTACTACCACACTACCATTACTACCACACTACCATCACTACCACACTACCATCACTACCACACTACCATCACTACCACACTACCACTCTACCTACTACCATTACTACCACACTACCATTACTACCACATTACCATTACTATCACACTACCATTACTACCACACTACCATTACTACCACACTACCATTACTACCACACTACCATCACTACCACACTACCATCACTACCACACTACCTTCACTACCACACTACCACTCTACCATTACTACCACACTACCATTACTACCACATTACCATTACTATCACACTACCATTACTACCACACTACCATTACTACCACACTACCATTACTACCACACTACCATCACTACCACACTACCATCACTACCACACTACCATCACTACCACACTACCATTACTACCACATTACCATTACTACCACACTACCATTACTACCACACTACCTTTACTACCACATTACCATTACTACCACACTACCATTACTATCAGACTACCATTACTACCACACTACCATTACTACCACACTACCATCACTACCACACTACCATCACTACCACACTACCACACTATCACTACTACTACACTACCATTACTACCACACTACCATTACTACCACACTACCATTACTACCACACTACCATTACTACCACATTACCATTACTACCACACTACCATTACTACCACACTACCATCACTACCACACTACCATTACTACCAAACTACCACACTACCATTACTACCACACTACCATTACTACCACACTACCATTACTACCAGACTACCACACTTCCATTACTACCACACTACCATTACTACCACACTACCATTACTACCACACTACCATTACTACCACTCTACCATTACCACCATTACTACCACACTACCATTACTACCACACTACCATTACTACCACAGTACCATTACTACCACATTACCATTATTACCACACTACCATTACTACCACACTACCATCACTACCACACTACCATCACTACCACACTACCACACTACCATTACTACCACACTAACATTACTACCACACTACCATTACTACCACACTACCATTACTACCACACTACCACTCTACCATTACTACCATTACTACCACACTACCATTACTAACACACTACCATTACTACCACACTACCATTACTACAACACTACCATTACTACCACACTACCATTACTACCACACTAGCATCACTACCACACTAACATTACTACCACACTACCATTACTACCACACTACCATTACTACCACACTACCACTCTACCATTACTACCATTTCTACCACACTGCCATTACTACCACACTACCATTACTACCACACTACCATCACTACCAGACTACCATTACTACCAGACTACCATTACTACCACACTACCATTACTACCACACTACCATTACTACCACACTACCATTACTACCACTCTACCATTACTACCACTCTACCATTACTACCACACTACCATTACTACCACACTACCACACTACCATTACTATCACACTACCATTACTACCACACTACCATTACTATCACACTACCATTACTACCACACTACCACTCTACCATTACTACCACACTACCATTACTACCACATTACCATTACTACCACACTAACATTACTACCACACTACCATTAATACCACTCTACCATTACTACCACACTACTATTACTACCACACTACCATTACTACCACACTACCATTACTACCACACTACCATTACTACCACTCTACCATTACTACCACACTACCATTACTACCACACTACCATTACTACCACACTACCATTACTACCACTCTACCATTACTACCACACTACCATTACTACCACACTACCATTACTACCACACTACCATTACTACCACTCTACCATTACTACCACACTACCATTACTACCACATTACCATTACTACCACACTACCATTACTACCACACTACCATTACTACCACACTATCATTACTACCACACTACCATTACTACCACTCTACCATTACTACCACACTACCATTACTACCACACTACCACTCTACCATTACTACCACACTAACATTACTACCACACAACCATTACTACCACACTACCATTACTACCACACTACCACACTACCAGGCTACCATTACTACCAGACTACCATTACTACCATCACTACCACACTACCATTACTACCACACTATAATTACTACCACACTATCATTACTACCACACTACCATTACTACCACTCTACCATTTCTACCATTACTACCACACTACCATTACTACCACACTACCATTACTACCACTCTACCATTACTACCACTCTACCATTACTACCACACTACCATCACTACCACACTACCATTACTACCACACTACCATTACTACCACTCTACCATTACTACCACACTACCATTACTATCACACTACCATTACTACCACTCTACCATTTCTACCACACTACCATCACTACCACACTACCATTACTACCACACTACCATTACTACCACACTACCATTACTACCACACTAACATTACTACCACACTACCATTACTACCACTCTACCATTACTACCACACTACCACTCTACCATTACTACCACACTACCATCACTACCACACTACCATTACTACCACTCTACCATTACTACCACACTAACATTACTACCACACTACCATTACTACCACTCTACCATTACTACCACTCTACCATTACTACCACACTACCATTACTACCACACTACCATTACTACCACTCTACCATTACTACCACACTACCATTAGTATCACACTACCATTACTACCATTACTACCACTCTACCATTACTACCACACTACCATCACTACCACTCTACCATTACTACCACACTACCATTACTACCACACTAACATTACTACCACACTACCATTAATACCACTCTACCATTACTACCACACTACCATTACTACCACACTACCATTACTACCACACTACCATTACTACCACACTACCATTACTACCACACTACCATTACTACCACACTACCATTACTACCACTCTACCATTACTACCACACTACCATTACTACCACACTACCATTACTACCACACTACCATTACTACCACACTACCATTACTACCACACTACCATTACTACCACTCTACCATTACTACCACACTACCATTACTACCACATTACCATTACTACCACACTACCATTACTACCACACTACCATTACTACCACACTATCATTACTACCACACTATCATTACTACCACACTACCATTACTGCCACACTACCATTATTACCACTCTACCATTACTACCACACTACTATTACTACCACACTACCATTACTATCACACACCCATTACTAACACATACACATTACTACCACACTACCACACACGAGACTATTATACTTCCACATAAACATTACTACCACACTACCACACACGAGAATATTATACTACCACATAAACATTACTACCACACTACCACACACGAGAATATTATACTACCACATAAACATTACTACCACACTACCACACACGAGACTATTATACTACCATATAAACATTACTACCACACTACCACATACGAGACTATTATACTACCACATAAACATTACTACCACACTACCACACACGATACTATTATACTACCACATAAGCATTACTACCACACTACCACACACGAGACTATTATACTACCACATAAACATTACTTAACATTGGTCGGCAACTCATCTAGGGGAGACAACCTTATACAAATCCGGGTGGATGGGACTCGTCAGCCTTGGTTGGCAACCTGTCTAGGGGAGTAAACCTGATACAAATCCGTACTGCTTACCTAAGGGTAAGGCAGGTTAGTGGATGGATTAGCCGAACACCACTGTAGAAAAATAGTGCTAACAAGATACACAGAGGGCCTCGGAGTCGGACAGATCCTGAATTGAGTGGTCAATCCTGTAAGTCCTTCACTAAACTGGCTCGGGTTGTCCCTCTCACAGGGAATAGGTCCGCTTGGGGGCATTCTGTGTATGGCCACCCTCGTAAGGGTAGTAAGGCGTCTGGCAATAGATAAATAGATAGATAAACATTACTACCACACTACCACACACGAGTCTATTATACTACCACATAAACATTACTGCCACACTACCACACACGAGACTTGTATACTCCCACATAAACATTACTACCACACTACCACACACGAGACTATTATACTACCACATAAACATTACTACCACACTACCACACACGATACTATTATACTACCACATAAGCATTACTACCACACTACCACACACGAGACTATTATACTACCACATAAACATTACTACCACACTACCACACACGAGTCTATTATACTACCACATAAACATTACTGCCACACTACCACACACGAGACTTGTATACTCCCACATAAACATTACTACCACACTACCACACACGAGACTATTATACTACCATATAAACATTACTACCACACACGATACTATTATACTATACCTTCTTTGCATCAGTTTTTACAACAGAAGACGTCCGTGATATCCCTACACCATCGCCGATTCAGATTAACAATTCAGATGTTCTAAGCAATATGACCGTTACAGAGAGAGAAGTATTGAATTGTTTAGATAAACTCAAGGTAAATAAAACGCCAGGACCTGATACAATCTCGCCTAGAGTTCTAAAGGAAGCTAAGGATGAGCTCTCCAAACCACTGACATTACTATTCAATAAATCCTTGCAGTCTGGAACTATGCCCTGATCAGTGGAACATAGCCAACGTAACACCGATATTCAAAAAAGGCAGCAAATCCCTACCCAGTAACTATCGTCCAATTAGCTTAACCTCAGTTGTATGTAAAATACTAGAAACGGTCATAAGAGACAGACTCGTAAATCACTTAGACGAAAATAACATACTTAAAGATACTCAACACGGCTTTCGTAAAAAACGTTCCTGTTTAACAAACCTCTTAGACTTCTTCCACGATATCTTCAACCTCTACGATGAGAGTAAAGCTGTAGATATTATATACCTTGATTTTCAAAAGGCCTTTGACAAAGTTCCCCACAAACGTTTACTGCTAAAACTAAAAGCGCATGGAATACAAGACGGTGTGTTGAAATGGATAGAAAATTGGCTCAGCAACAGAAAGGAAAGAGTAGTCATAAACGGTAAGGCATCTAAATGGACCAATGTATGTAGCGGGGTACGTAAAGTGGGATAACTTCGTAGTGCGGTGATAACTTCGGACATCGGCGATAATAAGTAATTAGACATTGTCATTATATAATGGAAACGCTTTTTATTTAATTTTTTGTGGGATCCGTTTAGAGAAATGGCAAAGGAAGAGCATGTAAAAGTCCTAGGAAACTGACATGAGTATATGTACACTAAAACAATATTATATATATGACGAAAATATGTAAATTTTTCGCTACCCTGCTAAACTTCTATCGCCCTGAAGAAATTTGTATGAATGATGTTGTGACTGATATAATTTTGTAGTAACATTACCAGAGACAACATCCACCAAAGGAAATTTGTTACACTTGTATAACGCTCTAGCTAGAACACTATCATTTAGCCGATTGTGTATTTAAAAAAAAACTTGCTAACTTCGGACATGGAACAAAACAATCGTTTGTTATTATTTGCCCTATGAAAATCATTCATAATATGTCCATCATTAACATGGTGGTAAAAGATCAAATAATCATTCTCTGACTCCAAAAACCCATAAAAAAATGATAATATACTAACCGATTTATGTATTTCGGATAATTCTGGATATATAATATATATAAATTAGAAAAGGCATATATCTTGTCATTTTTTTTTTTATCTGCCGAAAGAAACACCAACAAATACGTTATACCTATAAAAATGCTCAAATTCATTAAAGTGTATATGCAGTGATATAGTATACATACCTATATATTTTCACTAGGCCTAGTTAATTTTCGAGTTATTGATTAGACAGCATTGGTTATTTTTCCTGCTCAATATTTTCTAAGAGTGAGCTCAATGCCTAACGAGAACAGATCCAAACAGAATATATGTTAAACATCGTATATATCCCCCTCCTATACTGATTATACAGGCCTAAAAGTATTGACTGTGCATTTTCCACTTAAACATCGGACAGGAATAAGCAGCAATAATAAAATATTCATATAAAATAGTAGGAGCCGAAAAATGAATGAAATAAGGCCACGAACGTATGTCCGAAGTTCTCCTCCGTTGGTCCGGAGTTAGCCCAGCTTTCTTGGCAATCATTTTCCATAAGAAATCACCTATGTCCGAAGTTATCCATACATGTCCGAAGTTTTCAACTTTTCAAGCAAACTTCGGACATCATTTAGGATAAGGATAGCTCTCTTATTATAGGGGTTAATTTTAGGAGGCTTCCTGGATTACGGCGCACTATCACCATACATCACTAGACCTAGTTAAATCTCTATAATGTGTTTACACTAGGAGCAATTGTTAAAAAACATCGAAAAATGTCCGAAGTTACCCCATTTTACAGACCTGTACAATCTCAAAATTTGCTGACGATACAAAAATTGCAAATAGCGTACTTTCAAAAGAACACGTTGACGATATGCAACACAATCTAGATAAATTGTCACATTGGGCCCAAATTTGGCAAATGAGTTTCAATGCGGATAAATGTAAAGTACTACATATCGGATACCTAAATGAGAAAGCAAACTATTCGATGAATGGCACTCAGCTTAAGAATGTAAACAGAGAAACCGATCTGGGAGTAACAATATCGAGTAACCTAAAACCGAGTCAACAATGTTCAGAAGTTGTTAAGAAGGCAAACAAAATAATTGGCTTTATAGGCAGGTCATTTGAGCATAAATCCAAAGACGTTATCCTAACCCTTTACAATTCCTTAGTCCGCCCTCTTCTGGAATACTGCGTTCAATGCTGGTGCCCTTATTACCAAAAAGACATAAACAAGCTAGAACGAGTTCAACGTAGAGTTACCAAAATTATACCTAGCCTAAAGAACAAACCATACGAAGAGCTTCTTAGAAAATTAAATCTATTTCCTTTAACCCAGCGCAGATTAAGAGGTGACTTAATTCAAGTGTTCAAAATCATCAAAGGCATCGACAATATGAACTGTAGTAAGTACTTCACTATCGACCAATCTAATTACACGCGGGGAAACGGTTGCAAAATTATTGGTAAATCTTTTAACTCACACGAATCTAAGAATTTCTTCTTCAATCGAGTTGTCAACTTGTGGAATGGGCTTCCCCGAGACGTTTATAGACTGCAGCACCGTTGATTCATTTAAACTCCGCCAAGACAAATATCTCGCATCAAACCCGCAACTGACTGCGTTTGTAAATGAATAACTTTATTTTATCCTCCCCTCAGTTACTAACCCATATGTCCCCTACTAACTTCCTAGTCCTGCCACGGACATTAGTTCCAGGGCAGTAGTTCCCTTTTCAATGTTCCCTTACCCACTCTAAACCACTGTTTGGACACTTGATCCTCAGTGTTTTGGAGGACAAGCAGCCTAGAAGGGTCACTAAATCTGTTGTTGCTTGATTTCCTTATACTCCTTTGTACTACTACCACATAAATATTACTACCACACTACCACACACGAGACTACTATACTACCATATAAACATTACTACCACATACAGGACTATTATACTACCATATAAACATTACTACCACACTACCACACACGAGACTATTATACTACCATATAAACATTACTACCACACTACCACACACGAGACTACTATACTACCATATATACATTACTACCACACTACCACACACGAGACTACTATACTACCATATAAACATTACTACCACACTACCACACATGAGACTACTATACTACCACATAAACATTACTACCACACTACCACACACGAAACTACTATACTACCACATAAACATTACTACCACACTACCACACACGAGTCTATTATACTACCACATAAACATTACTACCACACTACCACACACGAGTCTATTATACTACCACATAAACATTACTACCACACTACCACACATGAGACTATTATACTACCACATACACATTACTACCACACTACCACACACGAGTCTATTATACTACTACATAAACATTACTACCACACTACCACACACGAGACTATTATACTACCACATAAACATTACTACCACACTACCACACACGAGTCTATTATACTACCCACATAAACATTACTACCACACTACCACAAACGAGACTATTCATACTACCCACATAAACATTACTACCACACTACCACACACGATTCTATTATACTACCACATAAACATTACTACCACACTACCACACACGAGACTATTATCTACCCACATAAACATTACTACCACACTACCACACACAAGACTATTATACTACCACATAAACATTACTAACCACACTACCACACATGAGACTATTATACTTCCACATACACATTACTACCACACTACCACACACGAGACTACTATACTACCACATAAACATTACTACCACACTACCACACACAAGACTATTATACTACCATATAAACATTACTACCGTACCACACACGAGACTACTATACTACCATATAAACATTACTACCACACTACCACACACGAGACTATTATACTACCACATAAACATTACTACCACACTACCACACACGAGTCTATTATACTACCACATAAAACATTACTACCACACTACCACACACGAGACTATTATACTTCCACATAAACAATTACTACCACACTACCACACACGATACTATTATACTACCACATAAACATTACTACCACACTACCACACACGAGACTATTATACTACCATATAAACATTACTACCACACTACCACACACGAGACTATTATACTACCACATAAACATTACTACCACACTACCACACACGAGACCTATTATACTACCACATGAAACATTACTACCACACTACCACACACGAGACTATTATACTACCACATAAACATTACTACCACACTACCACACACGAGACTATTATACTACTACATAAATATTACTACCACACTACCACACACGAGACTATTATACTACCATATAAACATTACTACCACACTACCACACACGAGACTATTATACTACCACATAAACATTACTACCACACTACCACACACGAGACTAGTATACTACCACATAAACATTACTACCACACTACCACACACGAGACTATTATACTACTACATAAACATTACTACCACACTACCACACACGCAACTATTATACTACCATATAAACATTACTACCACACTACCACACACGAGACTATTATACTACTACATAAACATTACTACCACACTACCACACACGAGACTATTATACTACCACATAAACATTACTACCACACACGAGACTATTATACTACCACATAAACATTACTACCACACTACCACACACGATACTATTATACTACCACATAAACATTACTACCACACTACCACACACGAGCCTATTATACTACCACATGAACATTACTACCACACTACCACACACAAGACTATTATACTACTACATAAACATTACTACCATACTACCACACACGAGTCTATTATACTACCACATAAACATTACTACCATACTACCACACACAAGTCTATTATACTACCACATAAACATTTCTACCACACTACCACACACGAGACTATTATACTACCACATAAACATTACTACCACACTACCACACACGATACTATTATACTACCACATGAACATTACTACCACACTACCACACACGAGACTATTATACTACCACATAAACATTACTACCACACTACCACACACGAGACTATTATACTACTACATAAACATTACTACCACACTACCACACACGAGACTATTATACTACCACATAAACATTACTACCACACTACCACACACGAGACTATTATATTACCACATAAACATTACTACCACACTACCACACACGAGACTATTATACTACCACATAAACATTACTACCACACTACCACACACGAGACTATTATACTACTACATAAATATTACTACCACACTACCACACACGAGACTATTATACTACCATATAAACATTACTACCACACTACCACACACGAGACTATTATACTACCACATAAACATTACTACCACACTACCACACACGAGACTAGTATACTACCACATAAACATTACTACCACACTACCACACACGAGACTATTATACTACTACATAAACATTACTACCACACTACCACACACGCAACTATTATACTACCATATAAACATTACTACCACACTACCACACACGAGACTATTATACTACTACATAAACATTACTACCACACTACCACACACGAGACTATTATACTACCACATAAACATTACTACCACACACGAGACTATTATACTACCACATAAACATTACTACCACACTACCACACACGATACTATTATACTACCACATAAACATTACTACCACACTACCACACACGAGCCTATTATACTACCACATGAACATTACTACCACACTACCACACACAAGACTATTATACTACTACATAAACATTACTACCATACTACCACACACGAGTCTATTATACTACCACATAAACATTACTACCATACTACCACACACAAGTCTATTATACTACCACATAAACATTTCTACCACACTACCACACACGAGACTATTATACTACCACATAAACATTACTACCACACTACCACACACGATACTATTATACTACCACATGAACATTACTACCACACTACCACACACGAGACTATTATACTACCACATAAACATTACTACCACACTACCACACACGAGACTATTATACTACTACATAAACATTACTACCACACTACCACACACGAGACTATTATACTACCACATAAACATTACTACCACACTACCACACACGAGACTATTATATTACCACATAAACATTACTACCACATTACCACACACGAGACTATTATACTACTACATAAACATTACTACCACACACGAGACTATTATACTACCACATAAACATTACTGCCACACACGAGACTATTATACTACCACATAAACATTACTACCACACTACCACACACAAGACTATTATACTACCACATAAACATTACTACCACACTACCACACACGAGACTATTATACTACCACATAAACATTACTATCACACTACCACACATGTGACTATTATACTTCCACCTAAACATTACTACCACACTACCACACACGATACTATTATACTACCACCTATACATTACTACCACACTACCACACACGAGACTATTATACTACCATATAAACATTACTACCACACTACCACACACGAGACTATTATACTACCACACACGAGACTATTATACTACCACATAAACATTACTGCCACACACGAGACTATTATAACGCCAGGACCTGATACAATCTCGCCTAGAGTTCTAAAGGAAGCTAAGGATGAGCTCTCCAAACCACTGACATTACTATTCAATAAATCCTTGCAGTCTGGAACTACGCCTGATCAGTGGAAGCTAGCCAACGTAACACCGATATTAAAAAAAGTCAGCAAATCCCTACCCAGTAACTATCGTCCAATTAGCTTAACCTCAGTTGTATGTAAAATGCTAGAAACGTTCATACGAGACAGACTCGTAAATCACTTAGAGGAAAATAACATACTTAAAGATACTCAACACGGCTTTCGTAAAAAACGTTCCTGTTTACCAAACCTCTTAGACTTCTTCCACGATATCCTCAACCTCTACGATGAGAGTAAAGCTGTAGATATTATATACCTTGATTTTCAAAAGGCCTTTGACAAAGTTCCCCACAAACGTTTACTGCTAAAACGAAAAGCGCATGGAATACAAGACGGTGTGTTGAAACGGATAGAAAATTGGCTCAGCAACAGAAAGCAAAGGGTAGTCATAAACGGTAAGGCATCTAAATGGACCAATGTAAGTAGCGGGGTACCCCAGGGATCGGTACTAGGACCAATTCTCTTTCTAATTTTTATCAACGACATAGATGAGGGTCTCACCTGTACAATCTCAAAATTTGCTGACGATACAAAAATTGCAAATAGCGTACTCTCAAAAGAACAAGTTGACGATATGCAACACAATCTAGATAAATTGTCATGTTAGGCCCAAATTTGGCAAATGAGTTTCAATGCGGATAAATGTAAAGTACTACATGTCGGATACCTAAATGAGAAAGCAAACTATTCGATGAATGGCACTCAGCTTAAGAATGTAAACAGAGAAACCGATCTGGGAGTAACAATATCGAGTAACCTAAAACCGAGTCAACAATGTTCAGAAGTTGTTAAGAAGGCAAACAAAATAATTGGCTTTATAGGCAGGTCATTTGAGCATAAATCCAAAGAAGTTATCCTAACCCTTTACAATTCCTTAGTCCGCCCTCTTCTGGAATACTGCGTTCAATCCTGGTGCCCTTATTACCAAAAAGATATAAACAAGCTAGAACGAGTTCAACGTAGAGTTACCAAAATGATACCTAGCCTAAAGAACAAACCATACGAAGAGCCTTCTTAGAGAATTGAATCTATTTCCTTTAACCCAGCGCAGATTAAGAGGTGACTTAATTCAAGTGTTCAAAATCATCAAAGGCATCGACAATATGAACTGTAGTAAGTACTTCACTATCGACCAATCTAATTACACGCGGGGAAACGGTTGCAAAATTATTGGAAAATCTTTTAACTCGCACGAATCTAAGAATTTCTTCTTCAATCGAGTTGTCAACTTGTGGAATGGGCTTCCCCGAAACGTTTTAGACTGCATCACCGTTGATTCATTTAAACTCCGCCTAGACAAATATCTCTCATCAAACCCGCGACTGACTGCGTTTGTAAATGAATAACTTTATTTCATCCCCCCCCTCAGTTACTAACCCATCTGTCCTCTACTAACTTCCTAATCCTGCCACGGACATTAGTTCCAGGGCAGTAATTCCCTTTCCAATGTTCCCTTACCAACTCTAAACCACTGTTTGGACACTTGATCCTCAGTGTTTTGGAGGACAAACAACCTAGAAGGGTCACTAGATCTGTTGTTGCTTGATTTCCTTTGTACTCCTTTGTACTCCTTTGTACTTTGTACTACCACATAAACATTACGACCACACTACCACACACGAGACTATTATACTACCATATAAACATTACTACCACACTACCATACACGAGACTATTATACTACCACATAAACATTACTGCCACACATGAAACTATTATACTACCACATAAACATTACTACGGTACCACGCTACCACACACGAGACTATTATACTACCACATAAACATTACTACCACACTACCACACACAGACTATTATACTACCACATAAACATTACCGGTACTACCTGGTACTTACGCTACAAAACCCTTTATATTACTATTTATTTATTAAATGCACTCGAGTGTCCTCGTTCTATTCAAACTTCCGAAACTATACAGTCATAATTATAAGTTTTGTTTATCATGGGTAGTACCGAGTACTTTTGGATTACCGGTTCATGAGGCAATATTGCCCTTCGCAGTTAAACAAGTTGTAAAAACTTAGTATTTTCTGCCAACTATAACCAACACTCCTACAGTATATTTACTGGTACAAATTCATTTATAGCAGTTACTGCAATAGTGAGATTTATAACACGAAATTTAATTGATCATACCAGTACCGGTATATACAGGGTCATTTATGGTCATCTTACACTAGCGTTTTTTTCCGGTACTGGTACCATAATATTATTTTGCAACATTTCGCAGGTCTTTTGCATCGGTAGCCAAAACTAACCGAAGGGCGTTTATTTTAGCTAATTAAATTATGATTAAACTTAAATATTGAAGTTGCCAGGCCAGAATTGTTGAAAAACATTCGTAGAAAATCGTTGGTGTGACACCTGACTTTTAAATGTAGACGATAATATCAAACTATTCATGGATCGGTGCCGATACTAGTAACATTGCATAGTTTGTCATTTTTGGGTAACTATAATTGCAGTAGAATAGTTTAGGTATAGGTAATTGCCGTGAATGTTGCTATTGTGTTCGAGTCCTGCGATATTTGGTTTGGAAGAGTTGTCTTAATTATATACCGGTAACACTTTCTGTACCGTATAGGCGTATACTATGCCGCTTCATTCCTTATGTTCTACAGTACCGGTACCGGTATCAGTAAACTATTTTATTCAGGTTGGGAGGGAATTGTGGAACTCGGTGGGTTAATTGATAGACTTTACCCCTTTTATCCTAGATAGCCTCCCAAAGCTGAGTAAATTGTAAAATTTTAGCCAGAATATAAACAAAAGTTTCTATGATGAAAAAGTTACGCAACTCTGCTTATTGATATGTTTTAGTATCCTTTGGTATACTGACACCACAATAATTCATAAATACAAAGAAAACTCAGATGCTATAATCTATTTTTATTAATTTCACTCCAACACCAAACTCCTCCAATGAAATTAATGAAAGCATGTGACCCACCGGGATTCGAACCTGGGTTACCACACGCACTTTTTCATTCATTCTAAAGACGTTATTTATATTTGTATGTATATATTTATTTTATATATTTTATTGATTCATAGATTTGATTAATTAATTATGTTATATATATGAGTGGGCTGGTATCTGGTGTGTGTGTAAAGGGATCACGGTACAAGCAAACGTGACCTTGTATAATATAGCTAGGACAGGATCTATCTCTTAATATATGTTATCGGTGATTCCATGAAAGCTACTCCAAGGGTACCGTACCGTATAGTCTACAACTGTAGATAATGTTAAGGGGGGTCACCGGTTTTTTTTGGTTTTTATCTTTCTGTCCTTTTCTCTCTTTCCATGGCTTGTATCCATTCGGCCCCATTTAGCCAACTGTTTTAAGACGTTTATCCCCATCAAGGTGTCGATTTCTTCCTGGCGAGCGATAGCGAGCCAGCATTATATGGACAAATCCGGCTTCGCCGGAGACACGTTTATCCCCATCAAGGTGTCGATTTCTTCCTGGCGAGCGAAAGTGAGCCAGCATTGTATGGAGAAATCCGGCTTCGCCGGAGAAATTATTCTATCGAAAAATATACAAATTTAGCTTGCTGTCAAAACAAAATTATATATTTATGCTGGCTCGCTACCGCTCGCCAGGAAAATATTGATACCTGGATGGGGGCAAACGTCTTAAAACAGTAGGCTGAATGGGGCCGAATGAATACAAGACAAAGAGAGAGGGAGAGAAAGAGAATTAAAAGCGAGGTGGGCCCCCTTAATCTTGAAAGTGGGATGTACCATGGAGGTAAAATATATAGCTCCATGGGATGTACGGTCGCGCTAATAAGTCATGTCCCGGCACCAATTATGTTTAGATCAATAATTGGTATCAGCAATATCTAAACTTCATTTCTTCATATTGAGTGAAATATACAAACATGTTCATGCACTTACCCACCCTATTCAACATCTGACGGATATTAATACAGCACAGAGCGAGCCAAACGTAATGATAGCTGTAGAATGACTTATTAGCGCGACTGTACACGTGTGCTTTTTTCCACAACCTAGGCCCCCAAATTTGACCCAGCAGCTTCCGAAATATACTTGATAGCGTAATGGTTAGTGCTTGGAATTTCGGTGTGGGTATCCTATGTTCGAATCCTTGGAGTACCAGTACCACATGTAGGCCTATTCATTAGTATACTTGATTTCATCGATTAGGTTTATTTGTAAGATAATTGGTGGAATGGTGATAATATGAATGTATACAAATGTTGTCACCTATGATAATATCTAACTTCAGTCTAGTTGCGGAAACCAATGCAAAACTACTCAAAATGATTAGGTTTGACAAAACAAACTAAAACTAAACTAAAACATATCCAAGGTTAAATGATCGTATACAATATATGAATAAACTTAATCCAAGGTTATAATGGGAGAATTGAGAGAGTTTTTATCAGAAATATAAATAATTCAAGGTTATTGTGCAATACATAATATGAAAGCTTTTATCATAATTAGCCTAGTGAGAATTCAACACTATGTGAAATTCCACATTTATAGACAAATTACATGCAAAGTTTATATACGGTAGTAAAGAACATGTGACGGTTCATGTAATGCAAAGTTTATATACGGTAATAAAGAACATGTGACGGCTCATGTAATGCAAAGTTTATATACGGTAATAAAGAACATGTGACGGCTCATGTAATGCAAAGTTTATATACGGTAGTAAAGAACATGTGACGGTTCATGTAATGCAAAGTTTATATACGGTAATAAAGAACATGTGACGGCTCATGTAATGCAAAGTTTATATACGGTAGTAAAGAACATGTGACGGTTCATGTAATGCAAAGTTTATATACGGTAATAAAGAACATGTGACGGTTCATGTAATGCAAAGTTTATCTACGGTAATAAAGAACATGTGACGGTTCATGTAATGCAAAGTTTATATACGGTAATAAAGAACATGTGACGGCTCATCATGCAGGGTGTCAAACCGACGCAATTTTGTGTGGAGACTCGAATGAATATGAGAAGGAATACAAGAAAATTAACTTGGAATAGCATTGTTTTGGCCACTTTATCACTTCCAAAGACATAATTTAAACTATAAACCATAATTTTATCTTTAGCCTACATAGGACTATACAATAATAAAGACAACAAATATTGGACTCGGCTCTCGTTTGACACCCTGGGCTCATGTAATGCAAAGTTTATATACGGTAGTAAAGAACATGTGACGGCTCATGTAATGCAAAGTTTATATACGGTAGTAAAGAACATGTGACGGCTCATGTAATGCAAAGTTTATATACGGTAGTAAAGAACATGTGACGGCTCATGTAATGCAAAGTTTATATACGGTACCGGTAATAAAGAACATGTGACGGCTCATGTAATGCAAAGTTTATATACGGTAGTAAAGAACATGTGACGGCTCATGTAATGCAAAGTTTATATACGGTAATAAAGAACATGTGACGGCTCATGTAATGCAAAGTTTATATACGGTAGTAAAGAACATGTGACGGTTCATGTAATGCAAAGTTTATATACGGTAATAAAGAACATGTGACGGTTCATGTAATGCAAAGTTTATATACGGTAATAAAGAACATGTGACGGCTCATGTAATGCCAAGTTTATATACGGTAGTAAAGAACATGTGACGGTTCATGTAAT
>JBAKBP010021613.1:22500-40360 GCA_037953745.1 Lithodes maja
ATGGATACAAGCCAGAGAAAGAGAGAAAAGGAGAGAAAGAGAAAAAAAGCAGGTGACCCCCCTTAATGCATCCCGAGACAGCTTCGAAAATGGGCTATTTTGTAGAACCTACCCTGGAAACTATGACGCCTCTTCTTTAGTGTTCTGGCTAGCTTTAGACGATTTTATTCGGCTTTGGAAGGACCAGTGAAAGCATAAGAAGTTGGATTAATTTTTTGAGGTACCGGTACCGGTAGTTCGTAAGCTGAAAAATATCGTCTATGTGTAGTTAGCTAGAATATAAGGACCCCAATGGAAATATGCCTAACGGCCTTATTGGGCTATCCTTAGTTGGAATTATGCAAGGCTGGTACATGTCATTTTTGTAACATATTATGTGGTACCAACTCTGTAAAATGCTAACTGAATAAATATTATTATTATTATTATAAATATTATTATTAAGGGCCCTTCAATTTGGTTTCAGCATGTCCCCTAGACTATTTCTACCCCCTACCTCCTTTCCCTTCCAACACACACACACACGAGAGACGAGGGGGAGCGGACGTCGTTGGCTGGCGCTCCTCAAACTACCATCTGACTTGCCTAAAGTGGGGTATACAGGAGATTATTGTGTATTGTCCCGCTAATAATATTATTACATGAAAGTGTTCAGTCCAAGCTATTTAAAAAATATGAATGTTTAAACAAAACTTAGAGAGTTTGTTTTGAGAAATCAGCTGGTAAGGCTGGTGACGTCACATGACAACAACAATGGCTGACATAGAAGCCACAGATGTGAGTGGGGAATGTTTTTATGACGAGGAAGGGGATTATTCAGGTTTTCCTGAAGGTAAGGAGGACCAGATCATCTTCCTGAACAGGAATCTGATGGGGTTGATAAAGTGGAGAAAGGAAATGGAGGGGTGGAGGAAGACCATTGGGACTGTAGTGGAAGAGAGCTGTGTCCCGGGGGAGGGTTTAAATGATCTAACTGCTAGGGTCAACGAATTGGTATCTGAGAATGTGGCTTTAAAAGAACAGATTAAGGAATACAAAGAACATTTAAATGAGAGAGTGAAAGAGATAGATGATGGGTATAGGGAGAGGGCTGAGAGAGAGATTCGTGAATTGAGGGAGGAGAATGCTAGGCTAAAACAAGGAGTGGAAACAAATCAGGACAGGACACAAAAAATGGAGGAAGAGGTATCTCAAATGAAAAATGTCTGGGGTGATCGAGTGGGTGAAGCAGAGGTACAACTAAAAGCAATTATTGAGGAGCAAAAGGGACAGCAGGAGGAGAACCTGAACAAGAGGGTAGTTAATGCCATCAGACAAAATGAGAAACAGGTCAGTGATATTATTGATAAGAAGAGATGTGTAATTATGTTTGGAGATGTAGAAGGGGAAATATTAGATAGAAATACGAGAAAGGGTGTGGAGATGAAGAAAGTTGAGAAGATGATTGATGTGATGGATAGACAAGATAAGGAGGGATGGAAGAGAGAGGTAGAGGATTGTTGGAGACTAGGGAAATACAAGAAAGGAGAAATGAGGCCAATGAAGATTAGATTTAAGTCAACCAAAGTAGCAGAGGAGGTACTCAGATCCAGCTGGAAGTTAAGTCAGGAGGGGGAATACAGAAATGTTAAACTAAGGAAAGATCTAAATGCGGAAGAGAGGGAAAAATTTAGAGAAATAAATAGAGAAGTCAAAGAAAAGAACGATAATAGATCAGAAGTGGAGAAGGGTTTTTTTTTCTACAGAAACATGGATGGGAAAGTAAGGAAGTGGTACCTGAAGAAGGGGGAGAGGAAAGGGGCGGAGGGGGGGAGAAAGGAAGTGGTGGTACAGGAAGAAGGATTGGAGGGAGAGGTGCAACAGGAAGGGGAAATGGTAGGATAAAGACAGGGAATATCAATCATAATGGTAAAAGCAACAGGTGCAAGATGGTCTATAGCAATGTGGATGGGCTGCTATCAAAGAAATTAGAAATAAACGATTACATCAGACAGGAAGAGCCCTTAATATTGTGTCTATGTGAAACTAAACTAAATAAAGGGATAAGTTTGGAGGGAATGGGATGGAACAACTATAATATCTGGAGAAGGGATAGAGAAGACAAGATGGGGGGAGGGGTGCTAATTCTTACACATAATAAATTGAAACCAGAATGATTGATCTGAATAATAGTAAAGCGGAAATATTAGCAGTAGAATGGATAGATGATGACAATCAAAAGGCGGATATTGTAGTGGCCTACATGCCGCCCTACACAGGGGCTTGGGAAGAGGAGGAATACAAATTTATCAAAGATGAGATGATTATTTGTATTGAAAAATTAACTCGTAGAAACAATGAATTAATTATAGTAGGGGACTTCAACTGTAAAGAGGTGGATTGGGAGCAGAGAGAAGCTGGTAGCAACGTGAACTCGTGGGGGTATAGGCTACTGGATATGGTAACAGAAAATTTATTGGTGCAAAATATAAAGGAAAATACAAGAAGAAGAGGAAATGATGAAGCATCCAGATTGGACCTAATGTTTACTAGAGACCCAGATGTAATTTCTGATATAAAATACTTACCACCTTTAGGCAAGAGCGATCACGTTGTAATGGATATAGAAATCCTATTGGGTTATTCCAATATGGAGGAGAGGGAGGAGCACAAGGAAACTAGGTTTGACTCTGCAAAAGGAGACTACCAATCACTGAGACAATACTTTAGAGATGTTGACTGGAGTGAAATACATCAGAGAAATAGTGTCGACGAGAAGTATGGAGTATTTAAAACTATATGAAGAAGGAGTTAATAAATATGTTCCTAAACAAGGTAATAGGTCAGCGAAGGTAAAGGATTGGTTTAATGAAAAATGTAGGAAAGCCAAGGAAAAGAGAGACCAAGCGTGGAAGGCAGCTAGAAAAAGGTGTAATAGAGAAACTTGGAACAGATACAAGAGATTAAGAAATGTATATGCTGCAATCAGGAGACAAGAAGCCAGAGAATATGAGAAGAACATTGTGAAAAAATGTAAGAGTGATCCTAAGCTGTTCTATAGGTTTATAAATAGTAAAATGAAGGTAAGGGATAGAATAGTGAGGTTGAAGGTTGAAGGGACCACTTATGATGACGACCAGAATATGTGTGAAATTATGAACAATACACTACACTCAGTATATACTAAAGGTGATAACTTTGAAGAAGTACCGGTAGGTGAAATTGGTGATAAACTGGGAGAGATTAATTTTCTCCCAGAGGAGCTAGTAGAAATAATGAAAGGACTAGATGTGAAAAAAGCAGTGGGACCTGACAATGTAGCGGGATGGATTTTGAAAGAATGTGCTGACGAACTAGTGAAACCCTTATATGAGATAATGAAATACTCTCTGGAAGTGGGAAAATTACCAATGGACTGGAAGAGAGCCAACATTGTACCGATTTATAAAGGTGGGAACAGGGAACATCCATTGAATTATCGACCTGTGTCACTTACTAGTATAGTGTGCAAAATCTGTGAGAAAATAATTAAGAAAAGATGGATGATTTACTTGGAAAAGAATAATCTACTATCTAACAGGCAATTTGGATTCAGGGAGGGTACCTCATGTGTTACAAATCTACTCAGTTTTTATGACAGAGTGGTTGACATATTACAAGAGAGAGATGGATGGGTGGATTGCGTATATATTGACATGAAGAAAGCTTTTGACAGAGTATCGCATAGCAGGCTGAAGTGGAAATTAAAAGAGTATGGAGGGATTCAGGGTAGTTTGTTAAATTGGATGGAGGACTATCTTTCAGGGAGACAGATGAGGACTACTATCAGAGATAAATTTTCTACGTGGAAAGATGTCACAAGTGGAGTTCCGCAGGGAGCGGTGCTGGCTCCCATAATGTTTCTAATATACATTAACGACATGCCAAAGGATATAAATGCATATATGAATATGTTTGCAGATGATGCCAAGATCATGAAGCATATAGAAGATGAAAACAGTGGTAGGGAATTACAGAGGGATTTGGATAGGATAGATCAATGGAGCAAGAAGTGGAAAATGGAATTTAACACAAATAAATGTCATGTAGTGGAAATGGGAGTAAGTAAAAGAAGGCCACATATGGAATATAAGTTAGGAGAAAACACTATTAACCCATCAGAGAAAGAAAAGGACTTAGGGATAACTGTTAGGAGTGATCTTTCACCTGAGAATCATATTAATAAGATAGTGGGAGAAACATATGGACTGCTAAACAGAATAAAAATAGCATTTAACTATATAAACGAGGAGATGCTGGAGAAAATAATAAAAACATTGGTGAGACCAAGACTGGAGTATGCGGCAGTGGTGTGGGCACCACATCTAAAAAAGCATATAAAGAAGCTGGAGAAGGTTCAGAGAGCTGCAACTAGGATGATACCAGAACTGAGAGAATTACCATATGAGGAGAGATTAAAGAAATTAGATTTACCATCTCTAATGGATAGGAGGGAGAGAGGCGATATGATTATGATGTACAAATGTGTGAGAGGACTCGAAAAGGTGGACAAGAAGGGTTATATTGTGAAAGATAATGGTAGAACTAGGGGGCATAGATATAAGCTAATGAAAGGAAGATGTAAAGGAGATGTGAGAAAGTATAGTTTCCCTTACAGAAGTATAAGTAAATGGAATCAGTTGGAAGAGGAAGTGGTGTGTGCCAAAAACATTCATATTTTTAAGGCAAAGTTAGATAATTGTAACTCAGGAAGCGGGACAATACGAGCCTAAAAAGCTCAACTCCTGTATACTACAAATAGGTAAATACAAATAGGCAAATAGGTAAATACACACACACACACACACACACACACACACACACACACACACACACACACACACACACACACACACACACACACACCACTTAACCTCGTAGTCCAATCCTAGATCATTCTTCGGTGTTTGGTGCCAAGTTTCCAACTGCTTCAGACGTTCGCTAATTAGAAAATCGGAAGTTGGTGGCTAGACCTAATTCCATAAAAGATTGAATTACCGGTACTGTAAAAAAACGAAAAGGAAAACAAAAATATAGTATCAAGATATTACGGTACTTAAATGTTTATCACTTTTTTATCCCATGTTAACCCTTCCACTGCGGTTGACGTACATACACGTCCTGGAAATATCCTTGAAATTTTAGCTCATTAAAGCCTGTGGAGATGAGTGTGAGTGATCAGGAGCGCAGCAGGCCCCCGTCCGCTCAGCAGCAGGTTACATAAGGCTGTCCCCCACATCTCGTGAGACATGTTCAGTATTGCCAATGGCAAATGTAGTGGAACATTGCTAATATTTTGCGAATATTGCCGATGTCTGTAGCATTGCTGCAGCTGAACCCCGTAAGCTAGAGAGCTATTTCTGTCATTTGAAGGCTCTTCTAGTTTTTTTTTTATGCAAACATTTCATTTCATTCAAACACTTGTTAAAGCAATCAGGAGTGCCTGAATGAGCCTTATTATAGGAGATAATCCCCTGCACTAATTGGGTTAAGCTTATCATAACAAATTTTGCTGCTTTTTTCAAGAGAAAGTGTTGGTAAACATACATTAGGCTACTTATTGTTACAATAAAATGGCATTTTATGCTGCCTCTGTGCCAAAGCCTGAAGGCAAGAAAGTTGGCAAATAATAGGAAAATATTGAGCATGTTTGTTAGGGACACTGCCTGAAGGTTTTACACATTTTTAACTTGAACAAAACATGGAAGATCTCCACCCCCGATGTTGTCACAGAGCGGCTTTGATGTGGACATTTATCACAGTTGAGATCAATTCATAGATTTTGGGGACTGATGGTTAATTAGTGATTGTAATAGGTGTTGCCTGATTTTTAGTAGTTGTGTCTACCATTGTTAATGAAAAGTTACTAAGATCTGTTCAGGTACCAAACCAATGTACCGGGTACTCACCAAATTTCTTTGAAATCCATTCACTTGTTTCTGAAATACAAACACACGGACAAGTATACACACAAAAAATAATAAAAACAATAGAAGGTCCCACCCCTTTCCCATTCTTAAGTAAGCCATTTTAGATTTACAGAAGAGTGACCATTACTTGCATTACTGCATGTCCACAAACATTTCAGTAATGTAAGCATGTTGCCTTCTATTTTTTTTTTTTTATTATTTTTTATTAAGGTGACAGTTACAAAGTGGTGTACAATCTATCTTATTCTAGTTACATTGTAGTTTATCTTATTGTACCAGTACCTCCCTACAATCAACCTAGTTGTATCCCCAATTCGTCCCTCCGCCACGACCATTTCAAAGTCCAAGTCTCTCACTCTTGTCCTCTGTAGCGGGGAGGACCTTGTACCCCTGAGACATAGGAGTGCAGACCTGAGAAGAGAGAAAGAGAGCCGGCATCTCATCCAAGTTATGACTTGGCTTCTATGCTGGCGCTTTTTCTCCGATATTTGTTCAGCTAATCTGGCATAGAAGACACTTGCAGAAGGTCCCATACCTCCCGACGATGAGAAGACCAGAGGAGTAAAGCTTCCTTGATCCCTGTTCAAAATTCTTTCTTCATAAGCGCGTTTTTTCTCACTTTCGTTTCTCAAGTATGCCGCCTTGTGTCCTCGCTCACGATATGTTTGTGCTCTTGGGTTGAAGATTCTGATGTCGAAAAAAGCCTTGTTGTCCCCTCGTCCAAAAACCTCGAGCACTTACGTCCACTCTTGCTTCATTTGAAGTATTTGCAGTATTGTGGGCCAAGCGCTGTCCGTCCATAGGCAGAAGTTCCGGTTCGATTCTGACATCATGGCACACCTCGTCCAGCATTTGTGCAGTGATGTCTCGTACTTCATCATGCCGGATACAGATGAATCCTCCTTTCTTACAAGTCATACAGTGGTCTGAGTTGTTTATTTCACCACATGCACATTTCAGCGGCAGGTTCGAAACTGGCCACCCATACCTCAAGGCTACGGCATCATTGAATTCTTGTTTATTTAAGCTGAAGCCTTTCTCCTTTATTGGTAATGATGTGAGCCAATTTGAAGCCCCCGTGTCTTGTGCCATCTCAACTCTCATTTTCAGTTCTTCCCTACATCTGGTCTTAATTTGTTCTAGGCTATGTTTCTGTCTCTCTTCTCTGCTCTTTGTAATTTCCTGTCTTGCATTTCGTTGTTCCTCTTCGTCCACCTCATCATTTTCATTTTGCTCCCGTATTTTTTCTGTCAGAGACGTAGTAAGACAAGTATACACACACACACACACACACACATAGACAGGAGTGAAAACATTATGCTTGTGATTCACACCTCCAGTGACGTTCAGGTAAATTACATAGGTAGGACACGACTCATGGCCGTAACTGTACTGAGTTGACTAAAGCCGGTATCACACGAGAGCATTTATGGTCAACATTCGATAATCAACATTTTTCTGGCAACATTTCTGGAATATTTTGCACTGGTATTGGAAACTAGACTGTTGCTAGATGAAATTAGGTTACCGAAATATTCCAAATGTTGACCTCATAAGCTGCCAGATCAGTGTTGAGAATAAATGTTGAGTGAAAAAGCGCTCGTGTGATACGGTACCGCCTTTAACCAGTACCGGTACCGGTAGCTCAAATAGTCAACGATTAAGTACAGAGGTACCGGTAGGACATAACTTATAACCGTGACTGTACCGAGTTAACTTGATAAATAGTCTATGAGGCCCCCAGTGTTTTGGTAACGAGTGAGGAACTGGATTAACTGTGGGGAGGCGGTCTGTGGGGGTCTGATGAGAGGGAGGGGGTTTGTTGGGGACTGGGGAGAGGGAGGGTGGTCTGGGGAGAGGGAGTGGGTCTGTGGGGGTCTGAGGAGAGGGAGGAGGTCTGTGGGGGTCTGGGGAGAAGGAGGGGGTCTGTGGGGTCTGATGAGAGGGAGGGGGTTTGTTGGGGACTGGGGAGAGGGAGGGTGGTCTGGGGAGAGGGAGGGGGTCTGGGGAGAGGGAGGGTGGTCTGTGGGGGTCTGGGAAGAGGGAGGGTGCTCTGTGGAGGCCTGGGGAGAGGGAGGGGCTCTGTGGTGGTCTTGGGAGAGGGAGGAGGTCGGTGGGGGTCTGGGGAGAGGAAGGGGGTCTGGGGAGATGGAGGGTGGTCTGGGGAGAGGGAGGGGGTCTGTTGGGGTCTGGGAAGAGGGAGGGGCTCTGTGGTGGTCTGGAGAGAGGGAGGGGATCTGTGGTGGTCTGGGGAGAGGAAGGGTGGTCTGTGGGGGTCTGGGGAGAGGGAGGGGGTCTGGGGAGAGGGAGGAGGTCTGGGGAGAGGGATGGGCTCTGTGGTGGTCTTGGGAGAGGGAGGAGGTCTGTGGGGGTCTGGGGAGAGGGAGGGTGGTCTGTGGGGGTCTGGGGAGAGGGAGGGTGGTCTGGGGAGAGGGAGAGGGTCTGGGAGAGGGAGGGGGTCTGTGGTGGTCTCTCTCTCTCTCTCTCTCTCTCTCTCTCTCTCTCTCTCTCTCTCTCTCTCTCTCTCATTCCAACTTCATCTCCTAGTCCCATAAATTTCTTCTCTCTTTTGCTTTCGGTTCAAATTATTATCCTCACTTTATCACATTTGTTTTCCATATATTTCAATCTCTCCATTATTTTGCTCTACTTCGAAACTCTCTTCCTTTTCTCCCTATCTGTTTGTTCTACTATTCTTTCGCTTCCTATTTATTTTTCGCCTCCCTTTTCCCCTCCTAACTCTTCCTCCACTCCTTTCATTTTCCTCTTCTACCCACTCCTCCTCCCTCTCACTCTTCCTCTCCCCTTCTCTTCTACCCACTCCTCCCTCTCACTCTTCCTCTCCCCTTCTCTTCTACCCACTCCTCTTCCCTCTCACTCTTCCTCTCTCCTTCTCTTCTACCCACTCCTCCTCCCTCTCACTCTTCCTCTCTCCTTCTCTTCTACCCACTCCTCCTCCCTCTCACTCTTCCTCTCTCCTTCTCTTCTACCCACTCCTCTGTTTAGGCCTAATAGGCCTCTCACACTCTTGCCAGGGATATTACTAACTCCATTATTATTATTATTGTGTCGACCACTGTATAAACTAATATACAGGCTTTAGCCTAACTGTGTCATACTGCTAACATAATTTTATTTTTATTTTCAGGCATAAAATTGTGTTCTATTGCTAACATATTCTTTTTGTGATCAACATATTCTTTTTGTGATTTACAGGCATTAATTGTACCATATTGCTAACCAATATTTTTTGTTACTGTACTGTATACTGCTTTCCAGTGTTCTCACTAGGCTAAATTAACCCTCTCCCCTTTTTTTCTCCCAGTAAATTTTGTAACAAATTACTAGTCCATTTACAATTTTCAGGCTTTAACTGTGTCATACTGCTAACATCAATTTTTTTTATATTTTCAGGCATAAATTGTGTTCTATTGCTAACATATTTTTTGTGATTTACAGCCATAATATTCTTTTTGTGATTAACATATTATTTTTGTGATTTACAGGCATTAATTGTACCATATTGCTAACAAATATTTTTTGTTACTGTACTGTATACTGTTTTCCAGTTTTTTCACTAGGCTACATTAACCCTCTCCCACTTTTTTTTCCAGTAAATTTTGTAACAAATTTCTAGTCCATTTGTGATTTTCAGGCTTTAACTGTGTCATACTGCTAACATAAATTTTTGTTTTTTTCAGGCATAAATTGTGTTCTATTGCTAACATATTTTTTGTGATTTACAGGCATATTAATTTTATCATATTGCTAACAAATTTTTTTGTGATTTTCAGGAATTAATTGTATCACATTGCTAACATACATTTTTTGTGATTTTCAGGCTTTAATTGTACCATTTTGCTAACATAAATTTGTGTGATTTTCAGGCATATTGTGATTATATCGTCATGGCGCCGCAACGAACCTGCACGAGTTGTTCCGGTAAATTTGGCCCTACCATGTTTGTTGATACTGATGTCCAAATTTGTAGATTTTGCCAGCTCCGAGAGAAGATTGCGGATGAATTGAATGCAGCTCACCGCAAGATCGATGCCCTGACTACGAAGCTTGAATCCCTTCAAGAATTTGCCACACTCAACGTAGGAGTGCCCTCGGCCCAAGAAACCACTACTATGTCAACCGCCATTCCAGTGCATACAGTACCGGTACCCACACCAGCAGCTACCTTAGATGTTGCAGATAATAATAATGATTCTACTCTCACTCCCCCCCAGGACAACTTTCAGTTAGTGAGAAACAATGTCCATCCCAGTACCAGTACCAGGAAGGTCATCCCGACAACATGCCAAAACCGCTTCAAAATTCTGGCTATTGACGAGGAAGAGGAAACGGAAGAAGTTCGGCTTGTGGGCGACTCCATGGTCCGTGGCCAACTAACCGAGTTCTGCGCCAGGGCACCCAGGACCAGAAAGCGATTCTGTATCCCAGGTGGCGGCGTGGACGACATTGTTGCGGCTCTGGAAGAGGTTTCCAGGCTCGCCCCCGCAAGCACTACGTACATCATCCACGTTGGATCTAACGATGTCCAACGGACGCGGTCAAAGGAACTACTTTGCAAGTACCGGCGGCTGATCAGGTCCTTCAAGGAAAAATCTAATAGAATCTTAATTTCAGGAATTGTTCCCCGGATTGATGTAGAAAACCGATTCTACAACATAGCTACCAGTACAAATCGCCGACTAGCCAAACTCTGCAGGGAGGAGAACATCGGCTTTGTCGACACGTGGGATAATTTTTACTATGATAAATCTTTGTTTTCAGGAGATGGTGTACATCTCAATGAAGTAGGAGCTGCACGTCTTGGTCGTCTGCTGAACGATGCAGTCAAGGATTTCCGTTCAAAAAACGGGGTCAACCAGACCCAAGACAGGGTAGTGTAAGTCAAATACGAACTGAAAATTCAGACAACGCACAATCAGTAACATCCAACTCTAATACTCTTAAGGTGTTTTATGTAAATGCTCGTAGCATACGCAATAAATTTTCAGATCTAGAGGAAATCGTGTTTACAGAACATTATGATATAATCGGCATTACAGAATCTTGGTTAAATACGGAAGACAGAGACTTTTTAGCCGAATATACGCTTCCTGGTTATACAATGTTTGAGAAAAGTCGGATCAATAGAAATGGAGGAGTTCTGTTTTTTATAAAGGAAAGTCTTAATCCCGTCTTAATGTCAAAACCTCAAATTGCGAATATAGACATATCTTACGTACTATTAAATAATAAACGAGGAACTAAAATAACACTAGCTTTATTATACAGACCCCCATCTCAATCAGTGCAAACTGACAGTGAAATTTATGAACAATGTTACGACCGGGCACTCGGGTACACTAGGGCTCTCACACAGGACTCGAGTATGGCTCGCTGCCACAACGGAAACACACGATCCCAACCCCAGAGTACTGCCAGCCGAACAAAAAACACCAATACCCTCCAGAGTTCTATCTGCTATAACGGGGTATACAAGAACTCGGTACTAGCGTTTCACAACAGACTAATAAAAAGACGGGAGTTATCTAGTCTGGTCAACAATCAAACAAAGAAGTAAATACAACAACACCAAAGAATAGTGTTGGCCGAAGCCGAAGTAATCCACCCTTGACTAAGAACTTAAGAAGTCCTCCACCCTCTACTTCGGATCGGCACTATTACGTTACGTTAAACAATAGTCCTCGAGCATCGAGCAAGGAATCTTCTGATAAAGTTAGATGCTTCTCGGATTCTCGTAAGAAGTAAGTATCGGATTTTTGAACAGCAATTCAATAAGCAACACACTGGCAATTAAGTAATATTAAAGGCTTTAAATTGACATAAGAAGAATTATAAGAATAGACAGTAGTAAATGGCAAACATATAAAAGAAGTACTCCGACAATGCACAGGCAATAGCCTACTAGGATTGTGCTCGGGGGCCACTAATCTCTAAAGTAGCTTATGCGTGCCACACATGAAATCAATAGTGCATAAACAATAACATGCATAAGGAAAGCTTCAATACTATGCTGTATCTGCTGACCGAGCAAAGTCTAGCTGGGATGTAGTAGGCTAGGAAACAATGGCTGAGCAAGCGGCTCGTAGCCTAGCGAGGTCCTTAAGGCTGTGCGGCCAAATTACGTTAATTGACGGGATGCTCTCTTGAGAGATCCAGATCACTAGTATCTGGTTCTCTCCTGGCGATCCTCTCAAAGTCAAGCAAACGAGTTAGCACAGTGTTGGGTGGCAGAGGCAAAAGCCCTCACTCGCAACACAGCGCTAAACTCACAAGGTACACAGTCAGAAAGACCACCTAGGCTTCCCAAGTCTCCGTTGCGATTGTACAGGTTCAACAAAACCTAATACTCATAGGGAATCACAACTCTAGTAGCCTCATCCCAGTCTAGCATCACCTAGATCAGCAGAAAACAGGAACATGAATAATCATACACAGGGAAATGCATATACGAGTGCAACAAACATTAATCAATCCTATTCTAGTTATCCCTTCCAAAATAGGCTATCTAATAGGCATATATCTCGTGAGAACTCAAGCGATAATACTTTGGCTGACTAAATCTGCACCAAAGGGGTCATTGAGGTTATAAAGGGTCGGGAAGAGGAGAAGATAGGCGGTTCAGAGAGTAGAGAAAGTTCACATCAGTCGGAAGAATATGTATAGTAGCAAGGGATATGAGAAGTCGCTCTGCCTTAATGAGTTCTGAGGAAAATGCGGCGGGACCTCCCTTTTTATACTCGGCCCTCTAGTGAGCATATCGCCAACTACTAAGGACCGCCCACTAGCAATCGTTACGTAATATTCTCTCTCAATCTGGGATCGACAAAGGATTTCCCACGCGCTGAGAGGGAGGAGGGAGGAGGGAATTAGGCCTACCTGCCCGCGTGGCGCACTCACTGGCCCCCGTTACATATCTCTCTCTCCTCTCATCATTACAAACAAGTCCCACACACAACACTTATAACTAATGATATAAAATAGAACTCGTTGACTCAGATGAAAACAAAATACATATTTATAATACTTATAGTACAACGGCTCACATAAACTAAGTTAGGAAACTCTACACAGACTACAGCCAAAGTTCCTGCCCTGACGATCCTAGCGAGAGTGGGGCATGACTGGGCGTTCTGTACAGCATGCTCATACTCGACATGCGTCACACCTCCCCCAAGATTTTACTTGCTCAACCCTGAGCTAAAATCTGATATACAGAACCCCATCAAGCCCCTCACACCCAGCGACCGCATGGCACCAAAACAAAGCTGAGTTTATCATCAAAACACATCTTATTATAAAAAAAAAAATTCACATTTTATAACTCCTCCCAACAATAGCAAAAGACACAATATCATGCTCCCAGAGCGAGCTTACAGCAGCTCAGCCGTTTGATAGTTCGTGGACTACTCAAACTCTATAGGCTATGACAAACTTATACAATTATCTATATCAAAAAGAAAGAGTTTTTTTATGATTTTTATATTTTAATATGTTTTTCCCGGCTGCACTATAAGGGCAGCCTATTTTTCTTCTATACCAAACGCTCAACTCCTGCTTTACGACCCAATACGCTGGGCTACAACCGCGAGCCAACAAGCACCAAGCGCAAAATACTATTCAAACTAAAGCAGGAGGCTACCCGTGTGTCAATCTACCCAGGATCATATACCCTTGAACGACCATCTGCAACCACGTTATCACAACCGGCAATATGGCGTATGTCCAGGTTATATACCAATAACCTTAGTGACCACCTGGTCAGCCTCATATTCCGATCGTGAAACTGGTTCAAGATCTTGAGAGGGTGATGATCTGGGTAAACTACAACGACCGGACCATAGGCTGGAACATAGACCTCGAAATGCCCCAGCGCATCATCGTCCTTTTCACTTTCATTCATCAGGTTCTGAACCGTTGCTGGTGCATTCTCAAGTCCGTCAGGCATAACATTGCACTGGTAGGTACTCCCGTCCACAACAAAACCACATACCTCTTTAGCACGCTCGGACAAAGTTACAGGCAACGACCACTCACGACATTCCTTATCCCTCAGACCCTTCGTCCACACGTAATCCAGCTCTGCTTGCACCACAGGCTGTCGAGCAGGATTTATACGGTAGGGAATTAAACTGAGCCTTGCACTATCTCCAGCCTGCATGTCGGATTCTACCCCGTACATCAGGCCTGGAGAAGCAACAAACATGCGAAAGTACTGCCATAGCCTAGTAAACAACTGCCTTGCCCTGTCTCCATGAACAACATGCCTAGTGCCCTCCCACAACCCAGCCGAGACCGCAGCTTCTAACCTGTAGTCTCCCTCCTTCTCCACCTTCGTCCCTAGAACAGCCAGGTCATGAGAGGGACAATCAGTACCACCTGTGCAGTCACTCCCATAGTTCATTATTGCTAAGGCTTCCCCGCCGATACCGTACATGCGCACCCCCGCATTCCTTGTGACGACATCTGCCTGCGCAGCATCACCGCTTTCAGCGACATGGCCAGATACAGTCGGTCTATGGTAGGGCTGTTGCATTAGACTAGAGCAGCATTGGGAGGCTATGCGACGACCGGGCACTGCGATACCACAGCCGACCTTACCAATCTGCTCAATGTCCTCCTTTTTACCACCACCCTTGGCAGCCATGGGTCGACCCTGACCTGGCAACCATGCCAAAGCCTCGTCGCCCACCTTGAACCACCGAAACAACGAGGCTAACGGTCTTTCAACATTCACGTGACCTGCCCGTGGAACATCTTGCACCGCCCGAGTTGTGAGACTCAGGGGCTCGGCACGACCAGTGGGGTATGAACCGAGCTGGTGCTGGAGTGCTGCACACTGCTGCTCAGGCAGGTGCTCTAGCGCTTCCACAGCCACCAGACTCGTGTCCCCCGCCCACTGTTCCGCCGAGACATGACAATCCCTACTCTCCTCCACCTGTGCCCTACTGCCCCCCTCTCCTTCTCCACCTTGGCCGCGGCAGACCAACGCAGGGACAGTAGGCTGCTCAGGTGGTTGCCTCACAAACTCCTCCAACAGGTTCACATGACATGCTTCCCCGTCCTCGTGTTTGATCTCGACAGCACCATTACCACACTTCTGAACTTCCGGATCCTCCAGCTGCAGTTTACAAATATCTGAGGGAACCAACCTGTCTAGATGCTTCCGAAGCAACCCAAGTCCTCCCCCAATATCAAACTGAGCAACCCTTTTTTCTCTCCGTGTGTAACGTTGCTGCCCCGGAGTCTCTTCCTGCCCTACCTCCTCACTAGCTGTGACAGGTCCTGGGGCCTCTCCAGACTCCAACATATGTGCCAATACTGAATCACCCAGGAGAGCCGCCGAGTCAAAACTCTTAAAACCAACTCCAGCTTTAGCCTCCTCCTGTTGATCGTTCCTCTGCTGGTCTGAAGACGGAGGACTAGGCTGTGACACTTTATCTGCCCGAGCTCGGGTGACAACACACGCCATGGGTTGTGTCTGGCACCGCTCGACCCACTCTTGCTCTTCCCCACTCACGTCGGCCGACCTCTCGGCAACGACTAAGGGTAGAACCTCAGAAGCGGGCATTGCAAAGTCGTTGCCGAGAAGAAGGTCGACGCCCTCCACTGGCAGTTTCTCCACAATCCCGACATCCAATTCACGTGCCACACCATCCACCTCCAACTCCAACCGCACCAGCGGGTATGACCGAGTTGCATTAATACCCTGCACCACTACCACCCGAGCCGCATTTATAGGGTAGCCAGTCAAGTTATTCATCAGAGTCTGGGAAGCACCTGTATCACGCAAGACCTCTACTCCATGCTTGCGCCCCGCCCACATCACGCAACCCCGTCCTCGATGGTCGCAAAAAACATCCTGAGCAGGGTTCGAGCCTCTCAGGTGTTTCTGCATTGGCTGTGCCTCAGCCTCTGACGAACTGCCCCGGGCAAACTCAGAAGACTTCGGAGACACACCAATGTTGCAGGCCAAAGACACAGCTGCTGTAGGTGGTTTGCTAGGACAGACTCTTGCAAAGTGCCCCTTTTCATGACAATGATAACACTCCAACTCCCCTCTGGGCTTCCCTTGGTACTGGGAAGGGCCCGGCCCCTTCTTAAATGGGACGGTGTTAGTCTTGTGGTCAGTCTTGGTATCATAGCTCTTGTACTTGTTTGCATAATGTATATCACTAACTCGGGGGGGTGGGGCGTCACGCCCCTTGTTACCTGCCTCACTACGCTGGGCAGACCCGCACCCACGAATTAGTGATAGCCGGAGGTTAGCCATCTCAGCTGCCTCCTGTAGAGTTTTTGGGTTCTTTTCTTTAATAGTTAAAGTCATTTCTGCACCTGTACACTTATAAAACTGCTCGAGCAGAAACAGCTCAGTCAACTGTTCGGCCGTCTCAGCTTTCTCAGAACGTGTCCAGTTTGTAAGTGCATCTTTTAAGTCCCGGGCATGTTCAAGAAAGGTCGCCTCCCTAGTCTTCGTAACACCCCGAAACTTCAATCGATATGTTTCTGGTTGCAACTCGTATGCCCGTAGGACAGCTCTCTTCAATTCTGGGTAGTCAATGCAAGACGCTAAAGGTAGTGCATCATAAGCCTTCAGACCCTTACCCGTAAGTCTTGAGGAGACTAGAGCTGCCCACTTCTCTTCAGGCCAATTATGCTCCCTACACTTCTTCTCAAAACGATTAAAAAATTCTGTGACTTCAGTTTCACTAAATGCCGGCACCAATTTGACTAAGTGGGACAAGGACTGTTCTCTTACTTGGCCCTCACGGCCCATCCGAGTCCCTGTCGACTCTGCACGAGTCTTATCTAAATCTATTTGAGCACAATATTTCTCGGAGTCGTACCTAAGCTCAGCCTCGTGCCTCCTAACCTCAGCCTCAATCTCCTTCTCCTGCTTCCTAGACTCAGCCTCAATCTCCTTCTCCTGCTTCCTAGACTCATTCTCCTGCCTCCTGGTCTCAGCCTCAATTTTAGCAAGCTCAAGTCTAAATATCATATCTGGAGACAGGCAGGAAGAGGGAGCTGCCACTACTGAAGGAGGGGGGGCAAAAACTGGGGAACCACCATGTGCACCACCCGAGGGCACTCCAATCTGCCAATTATCATCCCTCTGTGGGAGGGTGCTAACCTCCGGTAACTGAGTGGACGGCACTGTGGGAGTCGAGTGAGAGGGGATCTGGGGAGGAACCCCCCCAAACGCCCTCTCCTCCGAAACCCCATGTCGCCCACGCAACACCCAGGAAATCAGCTCCCCCTTGGACATCCCTACTACATTGGCAATGCCCAAAACCTTGGCTATCAGGTGCAAGCCATAAACATTCACCCCAGTCAGCCTCTCCTCCGTCACGTGGTACCGCTTACTCACAAAAACTCTAGCATCCTCCTCACTGATTACTAACGGCACCTCTTCAAATGGCATCTCTCGCTCCTCGTCAGTGCTAGGGCACGACATACTGAAGTCCACAAAAAAATTCTCGAGACAAAAGTGTTAAACTTCCTTATGCAAGCACTAATTACTAAATTAACTGGAGTCTCTTAAATGCTCTACTAATTGCCCTACAAAAAAAATATTCTTCAATATGCACGCTTAAGTACAAACAAACAAATGTTGTACAACTCTGCAAAAATTTATACTGTTCACAAAATCCTAAGCAAGGTCGCCATTTGTTACGACCGGGCACTCGGGTACACTAGGGCTCTCACACAGGACTCGAGTATGGCTCGCTGCCACAACGGAAACACACGATCCCAACCCCAGAGTACTGCCAGCCGAACAAAAAACACCAATACCCTCCAGAGTTCTATCTGCTATAACGGGGTATACAAGAACTCGGTACTATAATAATAATAATAATAATAATATTTATTCAGTTAGCAATTTACAGAGTTGG
>JBAKBP010021614.1:0-40358 GCA_037953745.1 Lithodes maja
CTTGGAGATTTTGATAAGCGGTGAACAATTATTCTGACGAAGTGAATAAAGGAGAGAGGTGGTTCGAAGTATAAGCACACAAAACAAAACAAAAACCTAAGCAAGGATGCCTAAATCCTCGATGTGACTCCATCAAGCCAACAGCTGCCATTAACCCCTGCATACAATACTACAAATGCCTCCAACTCGTTATGGAATGAACAATATTTTAATTTATATATATATATATATATATATATATATATATATATATATCGCTGCATATCTGCCTGCCGAGATCTGAACCTCTCCGGGTGGTCGGGGGCCGGGGGAATGCTGGAGCGACCTTGGTGACCCTGGTCTCTGGGTCTTCTCCTGGGTGACCTGGATGTGTGTGAGTTTGTGCTTTTTATCTGTGTTTATTTGTTGTTTTATGTTGTTTTTGTGTTTTCCCTGTTCTTGCTCTGTCTTGAGTCGGCTACCCCCAAAATGGGGATTGGGCCTGAGCATATACTGTAGATAGATATATATATATATATATATATATATATATATATATATATATATATATATATATAAATATATATATATATATATATATATATGGGCACCCACGAATTCTCCTCCAACCTATTATGTTTCTAAGGTATTGTGTACAGTTTAGCCTACAATATCTACACGTAGTTCACATATGGTTTAGCTGTTTCTGTTGCTTGTGTTTGTTTCTATCTCTTTTTTCGCGATTTCTAACTTTTCATGTTTTTCTAAATCATTATTAAAAATATATTTGCTTTAAATGTCAACATAATGTATTAATACATTTATTTCTTATTGCTTTAGGTCTGATGATGACATATGTTAATGTCGAAACGTTACCGGTACCAGAATAAAGATGTTCGTGTTTACCTTGGTGTTGCTTGCCCTTATAAGACTCCGCTTCCCCCGAGGAGAATCTATTGCCACTACTATATATATATATATATATATATATATATATATATATATATATATATATATATATATATATATATATACAATCTTAGAAAGTAGATATTACATAGTCTTGGTTGGTATGATAATGGACTCACAAATGTAATTACAATAACATCTCATAGATATTTTGAGATATTATCACGCGATCATTTACTAGTCCACTACCATAAGCACTCCGAATTCACTGTACGTATATGTGTTTGTTTTTTTTGTTTTTTTTAAAGAGACAATGAACGGAGGAAGGAAAAACACAACTAAAACAAAAAAGGTCCATGTGCCTAAAGGCATCCTCCATTCATAAAATGTTTGTAACAATTTGATTTAAACTGTTGTAGATTGTAAGTTTGTGGAAAGCAACTCGAGGGAAGTGAATTCCAAAGAGTAGTAGTTCTGGGGATAAATTAATTTTGATAAGCAGAAGTTCTGCATTGTGGAGGAGAAAGTGTAAATTCATGGGCGCTCTCAGCTGCCCTAGTTCTACGGGGAAAGATGTGGAGAGGCGGCACAATTGAAGCAAGTTCCTCGGAACAATTGCTATGAAAATATCTGTAGAATAATGCAAGGGATGCAACGTTTCTTCGTATGGATAATATAGGAAGGTCCTGTGTGATTGCAGGGTTATTGATTAATCTAATAGCTTTATTTTGAATTTTGTCCAACTGCCTCAATGCAACCAATCCACTTCCACTCCACAGAGGTGAACAGTAATCCATCTGAGAACGCATATGACTTATATATATCACGGCCAACTGCTCGTCAGTGAAGAATTCTCGAACTCTGTACAGGAGTCCCAGTTTTTTAGAGGCATTCTTAGCAATGCTTCTAACATAATGTGTCCAGCTCAAGTTAGTAGTTAATGTTACACCGAGAATGTCAATACTATGGGAAGTGGGAATATTTACATCATTAAAAAATATATGGGAGTCAGTGAGATTCTGTCGGTTTGAAAATTGAATGTACTTGGTTTTCTGTGCATTAAAGGAAACTAGATTCTTTTGTCCCCATTCTTCAATTCTAGAAAGGTCCTGGTTCAGAGAAATTGCAGTGCTTATTTTTGAATTTATAAGATCGGGTTGGGTGAAAGAATTGGTAAATGTGAAGGAACTGTGGAGTGTTGAGTCATCTGCGTAGGAATGTATTGGATTATGAGTGGTAGATATGAGATCATTGATATGAATGAGGAACAGAATTGGGGCCAAAACTGATCCCTGGGGAACACCAGCATTTATTGAGTGAAATTGAGAATAAAGGCCATCTACCATTACACATATTTTTCTGTTATGAAGATAAGAAGAAATTAGTGGAACTAATGATGCAAGGCCGTAGTGTGACATCTTCGACAATAAGGATTGATGCCAGACTCTATCAAATGCCTTTGATATATCCAGTGCTATTGTATGTGTTTCACCATGTTGGTCTGTAGCTTGGTTGATAATGATATAATCGGCATTACAGAATCTTGGTTAAATACGGAAGACAGAGACTTTTTAGCAGAATATACGCTTCCTGGTTATACAATGTTTGAGAAAAGTCGGATCAATAGAAATGGAGGAGGAGTTCTGTTTTTTATAAAGGAAAGTCTTAATCCCGTCTTAATGTCAAAACCTCAAATTGCGAATATAGACATATCTTACGTACTATTAAATAATAAACGAGGAACTAAAATAACACTAGCTTTATTATACAGACCCCCATCTCAGTCAGTGCAAACTGACAGTGAAATTTATGAACAAATTGCAGAAATAACTAACATACAAGATACCGTAATTCTTGGCGATTTCAACTTACCCGTGACTAAATGGGGCGATATTCTTACTTCACACTCTGGACACGACCTCTATGCTAACTTGCAAGAGAGTTCACTTTTTCAATTTGTACAATCTCCGACCCGTGGTAATAATGTGCTTGACCTTGTACTCTCAACAAAAGAAGAATTAATAGAGAATTTGAATGTTGGTGATGAATTCAGTAACAGCGACCATCGTATGATAACTTTCACTTTAAAGTTTACTAGTAACAAATCAAATAGCAGCATTGAGAAAGTCCCTAATTTCAAGAAAGCAAATTTTCATAAACTTAAATCAAAGCTTAAAGAAACTGACTGGAGCTTTCTGACTAACAATAACGACATAAATACATCTTGGGAGTGTTTCACAACCACTTACCTTAAGGCAGTGGAAGACTGCATACCATCGAAAATACGGCGTCCAGGCCATAATGATAAGCCCAAATGGTGGAATAAAGATATTTCAGACTGTCTGCTTGCTAACAAATTTGCTAATGATAGATTAAAATCTTCACAAAATGACGAAGAACGGGTGAAATTTGTAGAGCTACGACGCAAAGCCAAAACGTTAATTAAGCAAAGTAAAAAGACCCTGGAGTTACATGTTGCGAATCAAAGTAAAACAAACCCGAAAGAATTCTATAGTTATATCAGAAAGAAAAAAGTAGTTACTTCAACTGTTGGACCGTTAGTCGATGAAAATGGGGAATACACCAAAGACGAAGTACAAATGAGTAATGCCCTCAATACCTTCTTTGCATCAGTTTTTACAACTGAAGACCTCAGTGATATCCCTACACCATCGCCGATTCAGATTGATAATTCAGATGTTCTAAGCAATATCACCGTTACAGAGAGAGAAGTATTGAATTGTTTAGATAAACTCAAGGTAAATAAAACGCCTGGACCTGATACAATCTCACCTAGAGTTCTAAAGGAAGCTAAGGATGAGCTTTCCAAACCACTGACATTGCTATTCAATGAATCCTTGCAGTCTGGGACTATGCCTGATCAGTGGAAGCTAGCCAACGTAACACCGATATTAAAAAATTGCAGCAAATCCCTACCCAGTAACTATCGTCCAATTAGCTTAACCTCAATTGTATGTAAAATGCTAGAAACGGTCATAAGAGACAGACTCGTAAATCACTTAGAGGCAAATAACTTACTTAAAGATACTCAACACGGCTTTCGTAAAAAACGTTCCTGTTTAACAAACCTCTTAGACTTCTTACACGATATCCTCAACCTCTACGATGAGAGTAAAGCTGTAGATATTATATACCTTGATTTTCAAAAGACCTTTGACAAAGTTCCCCACAAACGTTTACTGCTAAAACTAAAAGCGCATGGAATACAAGACGGTGTGTTGAAATGGATAGAAAATTGGCTCAGCGACAGAAAGCAAAGAGTAGTCATAAATGGTAAGGCATCTAAATGGACCAATGTAAGTAGGGGGGTACCCCAGGGATCGGTACTAGGACCAATTCTCTTTCTAATTTACATCAACGACATAGATGAGGGTCTCACCTGTACAATCTCAAAATTTGCTGACGATACAAAAATTGCAAATAGCGTACTCTCAAAAGAACAAGTTCACGATATGCAACACAATCTAGATAAATTGTCATGTTGGGCCCAAATTTGGCAAATGAGTTTCAATGCGGATAAATGTAAAGTACTACATATCGGATACCTAATTAAATGAGAAAGCAAACTATTCGATGAATGGTACTCAGCTTAAGAATGTAAACAAAGAAACCGATCTGGGAGTAACAATATCGAGTAACCTAAAACCGAGTCAACAATGTTCAGAAGTTGTTAAGAAGGCAAACAAAATAATTGGCTTTATAGGCAGGTCATTTGAGCATAAATCCAAAGAAGTTATCCTAACCCTTTACAATTCCTTAGTCCGCCCTCTTCTGGAATACTGCGTTCAATCCTGGTGCCCTTATTACCAAAAAGATATAAACAAGCTAGAACGAGTTCAATGTAGAGTTACCAAAATAATACCTAGCCTAAAGAACAAACCATACGAAGAGCGTCTTAGAGAATTAAATCTATTTCCTTTAACCCAGCGCAGATTAAGAGGTGACTTAATTCAAGTGTTCAAAATCATCAAAGGCATCGACAATATGAACTGTAGTAAGGGGAGGTGTGGTGGAGTGGTCTTGCCACTGGCCTGGTAATCCAAAGGTCCCAGGTTCAAATCCCGATGTATCAATGGGAAGATATTATTGGGATGGAATTTGTGCTGTACCTAGTATCAGTGCATTACCACAAGCCCACCGAAACGTCAAATAAAATACCCTCATTGTTCCCTGATTAAATAGCACTGTATGAATATTCCCATATTCAAAATATGCTATAGGGGTGCAATGCCTGGTGAGTTATCTGCTCAACAGGTGGCGTTGTGTGTGTGTAAGTGTGAGAGTCCGAGTGTAAGGGGTGAGACGGTGAAGCACGGGAACGAGGTGGCTTCAGAGAAGGGGTCGTTTCGGGCCATGAGTGAGCACCGTGCCTCATGTGAAGGCAAGATGGCAGGTGCTCGTTGTACTCTACGTGCTTCACATGTCTCACTCCCTAGACTGGAACAAGACCTCACGGGCTTCACTGTTCATTGTAGAGCAGTGAATGTTAAGGCTCTCAGCCTATGCCCGAGAGAAAGTAAGTTGGAATATAGAAAAAAAAAAAAAAAAAAAAAAAAAAAAAAAGTACTTCACTATCGACCAATCTAATTACACGCGGGGAAACGGGGAAACGGTTGCAAAATTATTGGTAAATCTTTTAACTCACACGAATCTAAGAATTTCTTCTTCAATCGAGTTGTTAAAAAAAAAATAATGTTCTGTAAACACGATTTCCTCTAGATCTGAAAATTTATTGCGTATGCTACGAGCATTTACATAAAACACCTTAAGAGTATTAGAGTTGGATGTTACTGATTGTGCATTGTCTGAATTTTCAGTTCGTATTTGACTTACACTACCCTGTCTGGGGTCTGGGTTGACCCCGTTTTTTGAACGAAAATCCTTGACTGCAGCGCTCAGCAGACGACCAAGACGTGCAGCTCCTACTTCATTGAGATGTACACCATCTCCTGAAAACAAAGATTTATCATAGTAAAAATGATCCCACGTGTCGACAAAGCCGATGTCCTCCTCCCTGCAGAGTTTGGCTAGTCGGCGATTTGTACTGGTAGCTATGTTGTAGAATCGGTTTTCTACATCAATCCGGGGAACAGTTCCTGAAATTAAGATTCTATTAGATTTTTCCTTGAAGGACCTGATCAGCTGCCGGTACTTGCAAAGTAGTTCCTCTGACCGCGTCCGTTGGACATCGTTAGATCCAACGTGGATGACGTACGTAGTGCTTGCGGGGGCGAGCCTGGAAACCTCTTCCACAGCCGCAACAATGTCGTCCACGCCGCCACCTGGGATACAGAATCGCTTCCTGGTCCTGGGTGTAGGTGAAGAAGTTCTTTGTGACATCGAGATTCGCCCTCCTGGTTTTTAATTTCATTCCATCTCCCCGAGTTAAAGAACTATTATCTATTTGGGAAAGTGAATCTACGTCAATTTTGTCCAATCCCTTTAGTATCTTGAAACACTCGATTAATTGAGCTCGCAATCTTCTTTTCTTAAGTGATTTTTTTTTTTTTTTTTTATAGTGTTTCATAATAAGATTTATTTCTTAGTGACGGAATCAACTTTGTCGCTCTACGCTGCACCGACTCGAGCTTCCCAATGTCCTTGCTCAGATAAGGAGACCAAAATTGCACACCATATTCAAGATGTGGCCTCACTATGCTTTTAAATAAAGGTACTATAATGTTCTAATTGTTATAAGTAAAATTTCTCTTAATATATCCCAATGCTCGATTTGCCTTATTCGCAGCTGCTGCAAATTGATCTGAGGTCTTTAGGTTTTCAGATATAAGGACGAGAGAGAGAGAGAGGCTAATCGAGAGAATGGAGCTCCTATGTTACTACCTTTCAGCATGCATCAAAGTTTGTAATCATGCTAAGGACATATAGCTGGCTGCTCGGAAAAGGCTTCTTACATTTTAGAAGATTTGAAGAGACAGAAAAGAGCGAGGTACTTGGAGAAAAAGAGAGTGGTGTAGAGAGTAGTGAAGGAACGTAAGAGAAAAAGTAGATGAGGAATTGTGTTGGAATCTGAGTGAAAAATGGAGGGAGTGTAAGAAACTGTTCTGGAAAGAAGTCAAGAAAGTTAGGGAAGGTAGCAAGGGAAACAGTAAGGATGTGAAAGATAAGAATGGGCGAGTGCTAGCCGAGAAGTACGAGAGAGTCGAAAGATGGATGGAGTACTCCAATGAATTGCTGAATGTAAGGAATGAAGCGCCAGCAAAAATAGTTGGATGGGACATGGGAGGGAGAAGAAGAGAAGTAGTGGAGGAGGAGGTTGGATCAGGAGGTCAGAAGTGTGTGAAGCCATGAAAAGAGTGAAGTTGCGGAAAGCACCATGATTAGATGGAGTGTGTGGGGAAATGCTGAGGTATGGTAGTGAGATAGTGATCGAATGGGTATGGACAATGTGCAAACTAGCATGGGAGAAGGGGAGTGCACCTGATGACTGGAAGACAGGCATAATAGTACCCCTATATAAGGGGAAAGAGGATTGTGTGGTAACCACTGAGGAATATGTCTTCTAAGCGTAGTAGGGAAGGTGTACAGTAGGGTAGTGATTGAGAGAGTGAGAGCGAGAACGGAGAAATGGATAGATGACGAGCAGGGCGGTTTTAGTAAGGGAAGAGGATGTGTAGAACAGATTTTACCCTGAAATATCTGGAGAAGCAACATAAGCTGTATGTTGCCTTTATGGACTTTGAGAAGGCCTATGACAATGTGGATAGAGAAAGTATGTGGAAAGGACTTAGAATATACGGAGTACATGGCAAGTTGCTGAAAGCAGTGAAGAACATGTATGAGGGTACAAAGGCAGCAGTACGTGTGGAGAATGAGCAGAGCGAATTCTTTGATCTGAATATTGGGTTGAAACAGGGGTGTGTGATGTCTCCGTGGTTGCTTACTGTATATAGGGATGGAGTCATGAAAGAAATACAAGGAAGAGCAGTGGATGTTGATGTATCGCTGATAAGGGAGGGAAATGAGTGGCAGCTACCTGTAGGCCTATACTGCTGCTTGCTGATGATACAGTTCTGATGAGCGATAATGAATGGGAGTTGCAGGGTCTGGTAAATATGTTTGGAACAGTGTGCGAAAAACGGAATCTGAAGGTAAATGCTGGGAAGAGCAAGGTTATGGTCTTCGAAAGGGGTGAAGCCACAGAGTGTGAGGTGAAGTTGAATGGTCAGGCTATGGAGATTGTCAGCTCATTTAAGTATCTGGGCAGTATACTGAGTAAAGATGGGAGTATGGATGAAGAAGTGCGGGAGAGGGTGCAGCAGGGGAAGAGGGTTGTAGGAATGCTGAAAGCAGTAACAAGAAATAGGGTGGTCAGCATGGAAGTGAAGAAGTCCTTCCATGACAGTGTGGTAATCCCGACACTGACTTACGGAAGTGAAGCATTGACGTTGGTGGAGAAACTCAGACCAAGAGTGAGAGGGGTGGAAACTAGTTACTTGAGAAGTGTGTGCGGAATTACATGGAGGGATAGACAGACTAATGAGGAAGAAAGAGGGAGGTGTGGTGTGGATGTAGATGCACTGGAAAGTGTGAAAAGGAACACCTTGAGATGGTTCGGCCATATGGAACGTATGGGAAGCGAGAGAATTACTACAGGGGTGTACGAGAGCGAGGTGGAAGGACAGAGAGGGAGAGGTAAACCGAAACAGAGGTGGAAGAATGGAGTGAAGAAGTATATGGATGAAGGCGATGCTGGTTGGGAGGAGGGTCGTCGACTGACATGGGACAGAGGTGCATGGGGGTGTTTCGTTCATGGCCACCCCTTCGGGGATCATGGCGTTTGATAGATAGACTTCCATATAATTTTAACATCCCCATATATTTACTTCATGTGTTTATTCATCATCATTGTTGTTGACACTTATGTGGCTGGTGTAATGCAGGTACGTACTGCAGGATGACTTTACTTGCTGACAAGTTGTTAGATCTATGCCATCATGAGCATGTGATGCTATGGTAGGGCAGTGTTGGGCAGGACTTTATTGTACTACAGTCAAAAATGTCTAAGGATGACTTGCTGGCATCAAGAATTTTTTCTGGTTCCCTGTTGTTGACTCGGATGAAAATACTCCGGAGAGTGTGGACTATAGAGCATATTGTCTCTCCAGACTGGCACTCCCGCCTAAAAATACAGGGACCCGAATCTAGTGGTAGTGCACCAATAAGCTACCCTATCAGTATGGGCATACATATAAGTCTAGCCGAATATTGTTATGTGCACGTACGGGAAGCAAGCCTGCAGTGGATTCTGGTGAGAAGCTCCGAGGCCTCTGAATCTCTTGCATTAACTCTTGGGTGAAGGTGCTGGGGACTGCCTCCAGGGTAGCTTGAAGCAAGTGGTTATTTCACCCTGTTGGTTAATCTACCTATTTCATGAAACTACGCGATTTCACTTAGCTTAAATATGTTCTTTAGCAATCAAAGTAGCTATGACTATCCTGATTAACAATTTAGAGTTATAATTCTGTTCAGACTGCCAATACATCAACTCGTCCTGTGAACCACACCATACAATCTAGACTAAACCAACAACTTATCGCAATATATTCTAATTAATCCTAGCCCTCTATTGTCGAACATAGTTTAACCTACTGTAATCTACCTATGGGAAGGGGTTATATTGCCAAACCACCTGCAATTATATTATATTTCCATTATTATATATATTGGATTGCAGCGAGACAAAATAGGGAATATAGGACGTAGTCAGCAGTGAATGATAACAAATGAAGGTTAGATGCAAAGCCTAGCTATTAAAGAAAAAAAACACTTAAAAAATACAAATAACGACACTTGAAAATACATATCTTTATTTAGTAAAATATATTGGGTTTAGAATAATAAAAAAACATTCGTAAAGTCAGAGGTGGGAAATTACAAACGGCCTGAACGACATATATGAAATTATAATGAGAGAGAGAGAGAGAGAGAGAGAGAGAGAGAGAGAGAGAGAGAGAGAGAGAGAGAGAGAGAGAGAATATTGGGGCTGGTGGGAGGATTGATAATAATGGTACATAATGTAGGTGACTGGTGGTCTGACCACCTACTTCTTTATCTGTCCTCTTCCTTGCTTCCATACTTTCACAATATATATATATATACCGTATTTATACATCACTCAGTTTTCAAGATGGAGAGCCCATACTTGGCATGCATACTAAAGGGGGTGCCGAACTGAGTTTTATGGTGGGGGGGGGGGGAGGGGCACTCCCCCAGTATTCAAGATGGAGAGCCCATACTTGGCATGCATTTTTTTTTCTATGGGAGTGTAGCGAGTGCCTCCCAAGATTTGAAAGAGTGACAGGGCCAAAGTCAAGGGACGTTCGAGCCAAAATGCCTGGACACACAGAGTTTGAAGCAATTTAAGTCATGGGAAGAGGGAAAGACTGATTCTGGGAGATAGTTCCAGAGCTCATTTGTTAAATAGAAGAAAGACTGAGAATAACTTTTCACTCTTGGGTTGGAGAGTTGCACAGAGTAAGGGTAGGAATGTGTTGCAAGACGGGTGCTATCTACTCTACGAAGAAGGGGTGGTATACACAAGAGAGGTCTGAGGAACACTGATTATTGTAATAGCGGTAGAATAGTGAGAGAGATGCAACATTGCGGCGAAGAGAGAGAGACTGCAGAGATTGGTGAGTGGACGTGAGTTAATGAGACGGAAGGCTTTCTTTTCTACTTTGTCTAGAAGTGCTGTGTGAGAGGTTCCTCCCCACACATGTGAACAATATTCAATACATGGACGCACTGTGCCCCTGTACAGAGCAAGAAGCTGCACAAGGGTAAAGAACCCCTGGAGGCAGTTGAGCACACACAGCTTTTGGGAAGCTGTTTTATCTAGAGTGGTAATATGCTATTTCCAAGAGAGATCAGAAGAAAAGTCCACACAAGGAATATTAGAGAAGATGAAGGGTTAATTTGTATGTTGTGTTACGACTGAGGTTTAAATATATCAGGGCTCTTATTCATTGGACTAGTAATGGCATAAATGCTACAACGGAAAGCGCTAGATCCAACCTCTGATGCATATTCCCAGTGAACAAAGAACACAAATACTCTCGAGATTTCTATATGCAATAATAGGTTATCAAACTCTCAATAAATGTGCGTCTACTCTAGGCTTAATGTTTTGTGAAAACAGCCTATTACTACCTATAACCGAAGGTGCTTGGTTATGGTATGCAAAGTAAGGTGGTAAGAGAAGTTACAGCTTACGTTACTTTAATCAATAAATGTCAGGCACTCCTGCATGAAAGAAAGTGCACTAAAGTCCTTCAACACCAACAAGGAATCTTCTTTAAATGTTAGATGCTATCAAGATGCTCGAATCGGAAATGGAACCCAAAAAGGCAGGCAGCGGAACAATGCTCGTGCAGGCTATGCACACAAAAGGGCAGGAGATATAATGCAGTCGGAGCCAAGAATATCCTAAACGCCACAACAATAATAATAATCGCCACGACAATGCAGTATTCCTATCAACAAAAAGAGCCTAAGTTGTTTGTGTCTCAATACATCAAACTAGGCTGCGAAATGCTTGTGTAATCATAAACGGGTATGCATAATAAGAGTAATTGGATTAATATACTTAATGTCTACTATGACTGATAAAGTCTAGCTAGAGTCAATGATACGAGATACTGGTGCGCATGGCATGCCGCATAGCCTAGTGCAAATCTCAAGTCTGTGCGTCAAGTATTACGTTATAGTGAAGGGTAGCTCTCCTGAGAAACCTTAATACCGAAGTATTAAGCGTTCTCCTGGCGTACCTCAAAGACAAACAACGAGCTTAGAACAGTGCAGAATGGTATAGGCAAAAAGCCCTCATTCGTGCATGCTCTACTCTCAATGGCACACAGACTAGAATTTACCCAATCAACTCCAGTTCTCAGGTACGTCGTGCAGCTTTTAACTAAAGCCAGCACCCATCGGAAACAATACCTTATAGTATCAGACTCCAAGTCTAGCATTATCTAATCCAGCAGAACACTAATAATTATAGGAGGCGGTACTGAACAATATGAATGCCAACCAATGCTTCGTGATCAACTTATCTTAACAACTAACATACATGGGTTATATAAGACCTTAATGCACAATACAACTGGCCAGCATGAAGGTGATTATGCAGAGTTAACCAGAGGGGGTATAATATTAATAAAAGGTGGTGAAAGATATGGAAAATGAGAGAGATAGGCAGAGGAAAAGGTTCTCAGGTGGAGAGAGGGGGACAGATATCAAAGGGATAAGAGGGATGCGGTCTAGAAACTAGATCTGAGGGAGAGAGTGGCAAGAGAGCTGTATATAATATTAGCACTAGCTCACACCGCGTAAGCAAAGCGGTAACAAGTCCTCCAGCCAATCCAAAAGAGGCCAGCCAACCATGACGTCACCAAGCATGGTAAAAAACTCCTCCAACCAATCCCCAAGAGGCGAGCCAGGCGTGACGTCATCGAGCATGGCAAAAAACACTGTGCGCCTCCCCACACTCTGTTCTACTCTCTCTCCCTCTCTCTCTCTGAAATCCTATCATTACTACTTAATGAGAAAACATATACTTTGCAATTAAATATATAAAGCCTTGACATGGGCGAAAACAAAGAGCCTTTCTGGACTGCCCATGACACAAGCTTTCATATGAAATAAAGCACACAATAATACATCAACTGTAACCACATCCACTGCCCTGGCGATCCTAGCGAGTCACTGTAGGACAAGCCATGCGGTTCTAACGGAGTGGTTAACGTCACACCCCCCCCAAGATTTTTCTCAGAGGCCCAAGGCTCACAAAAAATCTGATTGTTAGAACCCATGCTATATCTCTACTTCCCATCACCCTGCGGCAGTAAAATATCTGGCACAGTTCTCAACAAAACATTTTACAAAATTATAACCCTCCCCAACACAATAGTTTAAATCATATGTAGTTATGCTCCTCAAGAGCGAGCTTCTAGCCCAGCATTCTGAGAGGAGTGCAACTCAGAATTACTGCTATAACATACTGAAAAAATTCAACTATCAAAGAAAGAGTTTTCATTTGATTTTTATGTTTTTAATTTGTTTATTTCGGCTGCACTATAGGGGCAAGCCTAGTTTTTTCTTCTATACCAAACGCTCAACTCCTGCTTTACGACCCAATACGCTGGGCTACAACCGCGAGCCAACAAGCACCAAGCGCAAAATACTATTCAAACTAAAGCAGGAGGCTACCCGTGTGTCAATCTTCCCAGCATCATATACCCTTGAAAGACAATCTGCAACCACGTTGTCACAACCGGCAATATGGCATATGTCCAGGCTATACTCCCGAAACACCAGCGACCACCCGGTCAGCCTCATATTCCGATTGTGAAACTGGTCCAAGAACTTGAGAGGGTGATGATCTGTGTAAACTACAATGACCGGACCATAGGCTGGAACATAGACCTCGAAATGCCCAAGCACAACAGCCAGTAGCTCCTTCTCGACAACAGAGCAGCTCCCCTGGGCTGAATTGAACTTCTCCGAGCAGAAACTAACAGGATGCTCCAGCCCATCATCGTCCTCTTGCGTAAGGACGGCACCAGCCCCCACACCACTAGCATCCGTTGCTAGTTGGAAAGGTAGGCTAAAGTCAGGGGCCCTGAGGATCGGGTGAGTGCACAACAGGTGTTTTACTACTCTAAACGCCTTCTCACACTCAGGCGCCCATTTGACTTTCTTATCCTTCCAGTTATCCTCCACCTAAGCTTGACTGTCCCGTTCTCCTACTCCACCTTGACTGCTAAACGTCATCACAGGCACAGTGAGAGGCTCAGGGGGGTGCCTCACATACTCCTTCATGAGATTAACGCGACATAACTGATTGCGCTTACGTCTGTCTGGAGCGGCCACCAAGCAATCCAGGTCCGATAGCCTCTCAACCACCCTATAAGGACCAGTGTACTTCGCGGATAAGGGATGACCTACAAGGGGCAGTAGAATCAACACCTCCTGACCCACGTGAAACTCCCTGAGTTTAACCTTGAGGTCGTACCTGTCCTTCATGAGGGCCTGAGAGCTAGTCAAATTACGGCCAGCCAACTCCAGACTGCGCAACATCCGTACTCGACTGTCGAGGACATACTTGAGCATAGAACAAGGTTTTTCTGCGCCCTCCCATATTTCTTTAACCATATGGAGAGGCCCTCTGACACGGTGTCCAAAGACGAGATCATTAGGGATGAATCCCAAACTTTCCCCAGGTTTTTTGTTTTGTTTTTTTTTTTTTGTTTTTTTTTTATATTCCAACTTACTTCCTCTCGGGCATAGGCTGAGAGCCTTAACATTCACCGCTTTACAATGAACAGTGAAGCCCGTGAGGTCTTGTTCCAGTCTAGGGAGTGAGACATGTGAAGCACGTAGAGTACAACGAGCACCTGCCATCTTGCCTTCACATGAGGCACGGTGCTCACTCATGGCCCGAAACGACCCCATCTCTGAAGCCATCTCGTTCCCGTGCTTCACTGTCTCACCCTCTACACTCGGACTCTCACACTTACACACACACAACGCCACCTGTTGAGCAGATAACTCACCTCCCGTGCAGCAAATAAAACATATGGCAGGCCAAGATCCCAACCTTTCCCACTCTCAAAGCAACAACAAGGAAGCACAGATTTCAAGGCTGAGTGCCATCGCTCTAACACACCCTGGCTCTCCGGATGATACACAGATGACACAACCGTAACAATCCCATGCTGCGGCATTGCTTGAACAAAGAGGTTAGAAGTGAAGTTGGATCCTTGGTCTGACTGAATCCCCTGCGGGTAACCATACCGGGAAAAATACACTAGCAAGTTCCGGACCACCGTCTTCGCTGACCCATTTCTCATAGGGTACGCATCAGGGTACCTTGTTGCTACCTCCATGATGGTCAGGGGATACTTGTAAAAATCTCCCGACTGTGCATCACTGTCCTCCTCCAACTCGACAGCACCGGTACCACATTCAAGAACCTCCGGGTCTTCTAATTGCAATTTACGAATGTCCGAAGGAGCAAGCTTATCTAAGTGTTTGCGATACAACTCATGCCCCCCTCCTACATTGAATTTAGCCTCCCGTTGCTCTCTCTCTGTGTATCGTTGCTGTCTCTTCGTCTTTTTAAGCCCATCCTCTGCCTTCTTAGTAACAGTTAATGGGTCTTCTCCAGACTCGAAAATCGGTCCTACTAATGAGTCCCCGAGAATGTCCGTTGATACTAAACTCTCAACTGCATCAACTTTCAACCCCTTCTCGGTACCTTTCCTCCGCTTGTCTAAAGACTGTTGACCAGAATGTGACTCCCTGGATGCAAGAGATCTGGTGACAACAAACGCCATAGGTTGCACCTGACACTTCTCAACCCACTCCTGCTCCTCCCTACTCACGTCGGCCGGCTTCTCGGCAACGACTAAGGGTGGAGCCTCAGAAGTAGGCCCCGCAAAGTCGTTGCCGAGAGGGAGGTCGACGCCCCTAACAGGTAACTTCTCCACAATTCCTACATCCAGCTCACGAGTCACACAATCAACTTCCATCTTCATTCTTACAAGCGGGTATGACCTTGTTGCATTAACTCCATGAACCACAACCACCCGCGCCGTATTTACAGGTTTACCAGTGAAATTTCTCAACAGTGTTTGCGATGCCCCAGTGTCACGCAAAATTCTCACCTCATGTCTTCTAACCCCCCACTCCACACAACCGAGTCCCCTGTGGTCACTAAAGGCATCACGGACAGGGAATAAGCCTTCCGGATCCTTCTGCACTGGCAGTGTATTTACCTCGGAAGAATTGCCTCTAACAAACTCCGATGTCCTCTTGAACACTCCAATGCCGTGAGCAAAAGACACGGCTGCCGGAGGAGGTCGATTAGGGCACTCATTTGCTTTATGACCCTCCTGGTGGCAACTAAAACACATAAATTTCGGTTTCGGCTTATACTGTGATGTAAAAGGCCCCTGACTTTTCTTATACGGCGTGGTGTTAGGTTTGGATTCAGTTTTAGTTTCATTGCTCTTTTGTTTAAATGTGTCATTGCTACGGGGAGGGGGAAGATAACGGTCCTTAGCACTTGCATCATACTTCTGTGAGGACCCGCAATCCCGAATCAATGACAGCCGTAGATCAGCCATTTCTGCTGCTGCTACTAGAGTTCTTGGGTTTTTCTCCTTTAAGTTCAAAGTTAGATCACCGCCCGTGCTCTTAAAGAACTGCTCCAACATCATTAACTGCTTAATTCCATCAAATGTTGTTACCTTCTCAGATCGGAGCCAGTTCCCCAGAGCATCGGACAAGTCCCGGGCGTGTTCCAAAAAGGTGCTATCTCTTCCCTTGGTTACACCCCGGAACTTCAAACGGTACGTTTCTGGTTGCAGTTCGTAAGCCCTCAGGACAGCCTCCTTGAGATCCTCATACACAATACATGACTCCAAAGGTAACGCATCGTAGGCTTTAAGACCCTTGCCTATTAATCTAGAGGATACAAGTGCTGCCCATTTATTCTCTGGCCACTGGTGTTCCTGGCACTTCTTCTCAAAGCGTGCGAAAAATTCTGTTACCCCACTCTCATCAAACACCGGAACCAGTTTCAATAAGTGCAAGAGAGATTGATCATGAGCACGGTTACCAGCCCCAAGTCGCTGTCCCGTTGTCTCTACTCGCGACTCCTCTACGTCCCTGTCGGCACAGTACCTAGTCGACTCAGCTTGGATTTTTGCTAGCTCTATTTGCTGGTGACTTTTTCTCTCTTCTATCTTGGCTAATTCTATTGTGACGCTCACCGCTTCCCCCAGAACCGCATGGCTTACTCGCTAGGACTCGCCAGGGCAGAGAATGTAGCTACAGTCTACCTATCATTGTGTACTTTCCTTCTCGAGAAAGCTTGTGTTGCAGACAGTTCAGAACTGTTCTTTGTTTTCGTCTGTCACAATCCTTTCTATTTTATTTAGTCAATTGAAAGTATTGTGTTAAGTAGTTGAATGATGGGAAGGCGAGCAGGAGAGAGAGAGAGAGAGAGAGAGACCAGGTGGTGTGACTTGGTGGTGAGTGTGGCGCGTGGCTGGCCCCCTTACATAGGCCTCGCGGGATTTGTTGCCTCCTGCCTAACACGGCCTACTAGGCGGCTGCTTACTGGGCGACTGTCGCGCGCCCTCGTGCCATTCCTGCGAACTGGGACTCCAGCCATGCGGTCCCTGGAAATATCCTGGTCAGATCCGTCCCAGACAGCATACTCTAAGCATCTCCCATGAACTGTTCCACACTCTTGTCTTAGAATCTTTCTCTCCTACTGCCTCTATCATTTCCACTACTTCCTCACCTTTTATTAATATCAATCCCCCTCTGGTTCCCTGCATCCACACCTTGAATTGGTGGCCAGACTGTATTATATGCTGGATCTCACATTTCTTATGTACTAGGTTAAGGTTGAAGAGAGTCGTTGTCTTTTTTTTGGGAGATTGTATTGCTCGGACTGTCTCCACAAATCACTAATGTTTCTACAGGGTTAAATAATGCTAGACTAGGGATCAGGTACCTTGCTGTTGGTGTTTTCACTGTGTGTAGGCTACTTTTGAGCTGCACGACACTACGGATTCTGTGGGGTTACCTGGGTGGATCTTTTGTCTGTGTACCTTGGAGTTTAGACTGTGTAGTGTGTAGTGCATGAGGGCTGCTTGCCTAATCCACCCAACACTGTTCTAACTCTATTTGCTTTTACTTTTGAGGGTCGCCAGGAGGATACTCGATACTTGTGATCGAGAATCCTCAAGAGAGCACCCCTTCATATTAACGTAATCAGGCCGCACAGACCCAAGGTCCACACTAGGCTAGGAGCTGCCTTGCTCCACCAGAATTCTGTACCTTTGCGCATCCCAGCTAGACTTTGTTAACCCGGGTAGACATTAGCTGGATTAGATCATATACTCTTTTATGCATACCCATTATTTCTACACAAGCATTTTGAGGTCTAGGTTGCTGTAGAGAGACACAACCAGCATAGACCGGTTTTGTTAATAGGAGTACTACTTTTTCGTGGCGAGCATTATTACTGTTGCACGCTTATAATATTCTTGTGTCCAATAACATTATAGGTCCAGCCTTTTTGTGTATTTAGCCTACACGTGCATTGTCCTGCCTCCTGCTATTTTGTGGTTCCATTTCCGATACGTTCTTCTTAGTAGCATCCGACATTATTCAGAAGATTCCTTGTTCGGAATTTGAGGACTTTACAACACTTTCTTTCATAAAGGAGTGACAGATATTATTGATTAAAGTAACGTTAAGTAAACCTTCTTCTTGTTTGCATTAGATCGCTCTTGTGATTTAATTAAGTTAACTATCTTTTCCTTGTGTACCATAACTAAGCAACCATATGTTATAGGTAATAGGCTGTTTCAGAGAACATCAGCCTATAGTAGAAGCACATAGATACTGAGAGTTAAGATACCCGCTATCGCAGATATAACTCTGGAGGGTATATGTGTTCTTTGTTCGACGGGATTATATATCAGGCATTGGATCTAGCGTTTCCGTTGTTGCATTTATGCCAGTCTAGTCCAATGTATAAGAGCCACTGATTTATACGAGACCCGATCGTAACAAATGGCGACCTAGCTCAGGATTTGGTGAACTGACATAATAATTGCAGGTTATTGTGCAGATTTTTCTCACAGTTTAGGCAGTGAACATTTGTTGATTTTGTGGAATATTTTTTGAGGACATGCAAAAATTATTATTTTAGTAAAGTAATATAGCACTTAAGCTGTCTCCGAGAATTTGTTTTTGTGAATATTGTGGTATAAGAGTTTGGGGTACTTCTTTTTTGTGTATCAAAGTGAAAAATCTTCAGTGAGCATCATGTCTTATAGCGGATCAGTGCAGGATGAAGACACAGTACGTGATGTAGAAGCTGAGGAGCAGCAGCATGGGCAGGTTGTTAACTTGGTGAACAGTGAGGAGGATGCAAGGAATTTTTTACAATGGCCTGTTACTTCCGACCGGTTGGTGGATGTGAATCGGTATGGTCTCCAGTGCTTAGCCGCAGCTATCGGTCATGTATGTACTAGTGGCATGACCAAGGATGACCTGATGACGTGTGTGCTGGGTGGGGTGACTGGCGTACGAGGTAGGGTGAGTGCTCAGAGCCCTTTAGCCGAGCCTCCCCTTCACTCGACTCCCAATCCTCCTATTGGAGTACCGACCCTGAGCACGCTTCCGCAGGTGGGTAGTGACTGGTGGGGTGGTTTGCCCCTGGGGGGATCACCGGGTATTTCTAACATCATTGCATCTCCTCCTCCTCCTCAAGGTTTGACCCCGGAGATGCTCTTTCAGCTCGAGATGGCAAAGATGCAACATCAGAGTCAACAGCAGACAGAGCTAGCTAAGATAGAAGAGAGAAAAGAGCTATCTAAGATAGAAGAGAGAAAAGAGCTAGCTAAGATAGAAGAGAGAAAAGAGCTGGCTAGGATGCAGCAACAGACGGGGGAAGCTGAGCTTAGGACTGAACTAGAATCTACAAGATACTGTGCCGACATGGATTTAGAGAAGTCTCGTGTTGAGATGACGGGACAGCGACTCGGTACTGGAAACCGTGCGCATGATCAGTCTCTGTCGCACCTTCTCAAACTGGTCCCTGTATTTGACGAGTCTGGTGTCACAGAGTTTTTCAATAGATTTGAGAAGAAGTGCCGGGAGCATCAGTGGCCTGAAGTTAAGTGGGCGGCCCTTGTGTCCTCTAGACTCGTAGGTAAGGGGCTCAAGGCTTACGATGCACTGCCTTTGGAGTCCTGCGTTGTTTAGGAGGAGCTCAATGAGGCTGTCCTGTGGGCATACGAGCTACAACCCGAGACATATAGGTTAAAGTTCCGGGGTGTGAATAAGGGGCGAGACAGTACCTTATTGGAGCACGCCCGGGACCTGTCCGACGCTATGGGAAACTGGCTCAGATCAGAGAAGACAACTACGTTTGATGAGATGAAACAGTTGATGCTTCTAGAGCAGTTTTATAAGTGTACGGGCGGCGACTTGACTTTAAACCTTAAAGAGAAGAACCCAAGAACTCTCGTAGAAGCAGCAGAGATGGCTGATCGTCGGTTGTCACTAATTCGGGGGTGCGGCTCTGCACAGAGAAACGATGTAGGCGTTAAGGAGCGTTACCCTCTCCCTCCCCGGAATATGGACACACATAAATTTAAAAGCAATGACACCAAGACTGATCACAAACCTAGCACCGCCCCGTTTAAGATGGGTCAGGGGACTTTTACACCTCAGTATAAGTCCAAGGGGAAATTTGAGTGTTATCACTGTCACAAAGAGGGGCACATGGCAAAAGCTTGTCCGAGCAGACCTCCCACGGCGGCTGTGTCATTGGCTCGCAGCATTGGGGTGTTCCAGAAGTCTTCTGTGTTTGCTGGAGGCATAAGATCAGAGGATGGAGCACCGCCAGTGAAGAAGGATCCGGAAGGCTCGAACCCTGTCCGCGATGCCTTTTGCGACCATAGAGGGCATGGCTGCGTGAAGTGGGGGGGCAAGAAGCACGGGGTATAGCTTTTGCGTGACACAGGTGCCTCTCAGACACTCTTGAAGAATTTCACTGGTAGACCCATAAACGCGGCGCGGGTAGTTGTGGTGCAGGGAGTTAATGCAACTAGGTCATACCCGCTTGTTAGAATGGAGCTTGAAGTTGACGGTGTGACTCGCGAACTGGATGTGGGAATCGTGGAGAAATTGCCTGTTGGGGGCGTCGACCTCCTTCTCGGCAATGACTTTGCGGTGCCTGCTTCTAAGGTTTCACCCTTAGTCGTTGCCGAGGAGCCGGCCGACGTGAGTAGGGAGGAACAGGAGTGGGTTGAGAAGTGTCAGGTGCAACCAATGGCGTGTGTTGTAACCAGATCTCTCGCATCCAGGGAGTCACAGCCTAACCAACAGTCTTCAAATAAGCGGAGGAACGGTCACGAGAAGGTGCTGAAAGCTGATACGGTGGAGAGTCTAGTACCAGCAACATTTCTCGGGGACTCAGTATTAGCACCATTATTAGAGTCTGGAGATGCACCACCACCTGTCACTGAGAGTGTAGAGGCAGGGCTTAAAGAGACTCAGCGGCAGCAACGGTATACACGGAGAGAGCAACGGGATGCAGAGTTCGATGTTGGGGGAGGGCATGAGTTGTTTCGCAAACACTTAGACAGGCTAGCTCCCTCAGATATTCGCAAATTGCAGCTAGAAGACCCGGAGGTTCTAAAGTGTAGTGACGGAGCTGTCGAACTTGAGAGTAGAGAACGAATGTTGCGTAGTCTGGAGTTGGCTGGCCGCAATCTGGTAGGTTCTCAGGCCCTCATGAAGGACAGGTACGACCACAAGGTGAAACTCAGGGAGTTTCACGTGGGTCAGGAGGTGTTGATACTACTCCCTCTTGTAGGTCACCCCTTATCCGCAAAGTACACTGGTCCTTATAGGGTAGCAGAGAAGCTCTCGGACTTAGATTACCTGGTGGCCACTCCAGACAGGCGTAAGAGGAATCAGTTATGTCATGTCAACCTGATGAAGGAGTATGTGAGGCACCCACCTGAGCCTCTCACTGTCCCCGTGATGACTTTCAGCAGTCAAGGTGGAGAAGGAGAATGGGACAGTCATGCGCAGGTGGATGACAACTGGGATTATCATGTTTCTGCAGATCAGTGGGCGGGAAACACGAGACAGGCGGCTCATTAGGCTTTGCAACACCTACCTGAGCAAGAGCGTGTGGCTGTCGAGCGCCTATTCTGTTTATACCCTACTGTATTTGCGGAACACCCAGGCCTCACTACTCATGAGGTGCACGACGTTGATGTCGGAGACCACCCACCCTTCAAATCAGTGCCCTATAGGGTGCCCCCTATTAAACTTCCGGCCCTCCGGGCGGAGTTGGAGTATATGTTGAAACAGGGACTGATCGAGAAGGGGCTGGTAAAGTGGACATCTCCCGTAACGCTGCAACCTAAGCCGGATGGCAAGGTGCGCTTCTGTGTTGATTACCGCAGGCTAAACGGCTTGACTCCCACCAACCCATATCCTCTTCCCCGGGTCGATGACTGTGTAGACAAGATTGGCAGGGCCAAGTTCTTGACCAAGGTGGACCTGGTAAAAGGTTACTGGCAGGTACCTTTGTCTGAACGGGCGAAAGAGGTGTGTGGTTTTGTGGTGGATGGTGCTACATATCGTTGTAATGTCATGCCGTACTGTCTAAAGAACGCACCAGCGACCCTCCAAAGCTTGATGAACGAGTTAGTGGCTGACATTCCGAACTGTACCGTGTACCTGGTCGACGTCATTATCTACGATGACGATTTCAAGAGCCACTGTGAACATGTAGAATCCCTATTTAAGAAATTAAGCGAGGCAAACTTGGTGGTCAACCTGGGAAAGTGTGATTTTGTGTGGGCTACCGTGCAGTATCTGGGGTTCATGGTGGGTTTGGGCCAGGTGTGCCCCCCACAGAACAAGATATTGGCTATTAACCACTTCCCCAGGCCGTCCACCAAGAAGCAGATCATTAGGTTTTTGGGCATGATTGGTTACTACCGCCACTTTAAAAAGGGCTATTCTACTGTGCTGGCTCCTCTGACGGACCTATTGGCCAAAGATAGAAAGTTTAAGTGGGCGCCTGAGTGTGAGAGGGCTTTTTTGCTAGTAAAACACCTGTTGTGTACTCACCCAATCCTCAGGGCCCCGGACTTTAGCCGACCATTCCAGCTGGCAACTGATGCCAGTGGTGTGGGGGCTGGTGCCGTTCTGATGCAATCAGACGAAGATGGGCTGGAGCACCCAGTCAGTTTCTTCTCAAAAAAGTTCACCTCGGCGCAGAAGAACTATTCAGTAGTTGAGAAGGAACTGCTGGCGATTGTGCTAGCACTCAGGCACTTTGAGGTGTATGTTCCAGCCTATGGACCAGTTGTGGTGATCTACACCGACCATCACCCCCTCAAGTTCCTGAAGCAATTCCATAACCGGAATATGAGGCTGACCAGGTGGTCAATAATGTTGCAGGAATACAACCTAGACATACGCCATATTGCCGGTTCTGAGAATGTGATTGCAGATTGCTTATCGAGGGTGGAAGACCCGGGGTAGATCATCACAAGGGTAGCCTCCTACTTTGGTTTGATTAGTATGTTTACGTCTGGTGCTTGTTGGCTCGCGTGGGTAGCCCAGCGTATTGGGTCGTAAAGTAGGAGTTGCTGTGTTGGTATAGAAGAAAAAAAACTAGGCTGCCCCTGTAGTGCAGCCGCCATAAACATATTAAAAATATAAAAATCCTATAAAAACTCTTTCTTTGACAGTTAATTTTTGTTTAAGTATGTTATAGCAGAAATTCTGAGTTGTACTCCTCTCAGAAGGCTGGGCTAGTGAAGCCCGCTCTTATGAGCATAACTATGTAATTTAATCTATTGTGTTGGGAGGGGTTGTTCATTTTTATAATGTGTTATTTTGAAGAGAACTGTGCTTTACATTTCATTGTCGCTGGGTGACTAGGAGTGGCGAATTTTGTATGGGTTCTGCGTGTCAGATTTAGAGCTCATAGTTGGAGCCTCTTAAAAATCTTGGGTGGGGTGTGACGCTCACCGCTTCCCCCAGAACCGCATGGCATACTCGCTAGGACTCGCCAGGGCAGAGAATGTAGCTACAGTCTACCTATCATTGTGTACTTTCCTTCTCGAGAAAGCTTGTGTTGCAGACAGTTCAGAACTGTTCTTTGTTTTCGTCTGTCACAATCCTTTCTATTTTATTTAGTCAATTGAAAGTATTGTGTTAAGTAGTTGAATGATGGGAAGGCGAGCGGGAGAGAAAGAGAGAGAGAGACTAGGTGGTGTGACTTGGTGGTGAGTGTGGCGCGTGGCTGGCCCCCTTACATAGGCCTCGCGGGATTCGTTGCCTCCTGCCTAACACGGCCTACTAGGCGGCTGCTTACTGGGCGACTGTCGCGCGCCCTCGTGCCATTCCTGCGAACTGGGACTCCAGCCATGCGGTCCCTGGAAATATCCTGGTCAGATCCGTCCCAGACAGCATACTCTAAGCATCTCCCATGAACTGTTCCACACTCTTGTCTTGGAATCTTTCTCTCCTACTGCCTCTATCATTTCCACTACTTCCTCACCTTTTATTAATATCAATCCCCCTCTGGTTCCCTGCATCCACACCTTGAATTGGTGGCCAGACTGTATTATATGCTGGATCTCACATTTCTTATGTACTAGGTTAAGGTTGAAGAGAGTCGTTGTCTTTTTTTTGGGAGATTGTATTGCTCGGACTGTCTCCATCAATCACTAATGTTTCTACAGGGTTAAATAATGCTAGACTAGGGATCAGGTACCTTGCTGTTGGTGTTTTCACTGTGTGTAGGCTACTTTTGAGCTGCACGACACTATGGATTCTGTGGGTTACCTGGGTGGATCTTTTGTCTGTGTACCTTGGAGTTTAGACTGTGTAGTGTGTAGTGCGTGAGGGCTGCTTGCCTAATCCACCCAACACTGTTCTAACTCTATTTGCTTTTACTTTTGAGGGTCGCCAGGAGGATACTCGATACTTGTGATCGAGAATCCTCAAGAGAGCACCCCTTCATATTAACGTAATCAGGCCGCACAGACCCAAGGTCCACACTAGGCTAGGAGCTGCCTTGCTCCACCAGAATTCTGTACCTTTGCGCATCCCAGCTAGACTTTGTTAACCCGGGTAGACATTAGCTGGATTAGATCATATACTCTTTTATGCATACCCATTATTTCTACACAAGCATTTTGAGGTCTAGGTTGCTGTAGAGAGACACAACCAGCATAGACCGGTTTTGTTAATAGGAGTACTACTTTTTCGTGGCAAGCATTATTACTGTTGCACCGCTTATAATATTCTTGTGTCCAATAACATTATAGGTCCAGCCTTTTTGTGTATTAGCCTACACGTGCATTGTCCTGCCTCCTGCTATTTTGTGGTTCCATTTCCGATACGTTCTTCTTAGTAGCATCCGACATTATTCAGAAGATTCCTTGTTCGGTGCTTGAGGACTTTACAACACTTTCTTTCATAAAGGAGTGACAGATATTATTGATTAAAGTAACATTAAGTAAACCTTCTTCTTGTTTGCATTAGATCACTCTTGTGATTTAATTAAGTTAACTATCTTTTCCTTGTGTACCATAACTAAGCAACCATATGTTATAGGTAATAGGCTGTTTCAGAGAACATCAGCCTATAGTAGAAGCACATAGATACTGAGAGTTAAGATACCCCGCTATCGCAGATATAACTCTGGAGGGTATATGTGTTCTTTGTTCGACGGGATTATATATCAGAGGTTGGATCTAGCGTTTCCGTTGTTGCATTTATGCCAATCTAGTCCAATGTATAAGAGCCACTGATTTATACGAGACCCGATCGTAACACTATTTGCTGCTGATGCTGAAGCTGAAGCTCAGATGCCCTTTGTTGCTGCTGAAGCTCACATGCCCTTGTTGCTGTTGAATCTTAGCTAATTCGAGCTGATACAATAATTCTGGAGTTAACCCTGGAGGAGGTGAAGGTGCTACAATGTTTGAAATTACCGGTGGTCCCCCCAGGGGCAACCGACCCTGCCAGTCACCACCCAATTGTGGAAGCGTACCCGGGGTCGGCAAACCACTGGGATGGCTGGGAGTCGAGTGTAGGGGAAGCATGGCCGAAGGGCTCTGAGCACTCAACCCATCTAGCTCACCAGTCACCCTGCCCAGTACACACATTATCAAGTTATCCCTGGTCATGCTGCTAGTACCCGCATGACCGATAGCTGTGGCCAGGCATTGAAGACCGTACCGATCCATACCCTCCAACCGCTCGGCAGTAACAGGCCATTGCAAAAATATCCTAGCATCCTCTTCACAGTTCACCTGATTAACCATTTCATCATACTGCTGTTCCTCAGTTTCGACAATACGTACTGTGTCTCCATTCTCCTCTGATCCGGTATAAGACATGATGCTCACAAAAATTTCCCACCTCAATATTCAGAAAAGAAGCACCCCAAACTCTTATACCTCAATATACACACAAAAATTCTCGGAAATACTCAAGGGCTATACTATGTTGCAAAAAAAAAAAAAAAAAATTTGCTGATCCCCGCAAAATATTCCCCAAAACAACAAATGTTCCCTGCTAATAAATGTAGGTTCACCAAATCCTAGGTAAGGTCGCCATTTGTTACGACTGAGGTTTAAATATATCAGGGCTCTTATTCATTGGACTAGTAATGGCATAAATGCTACAACGGAAAGTGCTAGATCCAACCTCTGATGTATATTCCCAGTGAACAAAGAACACAAATACTCTCCAGAGTTCTATATGCAATAATAGGTTATCAAACTTTCAATAAATGTGCGTCTACTCTAGGCTTAATGTTATGTGAAAACAGCCTATTACTACCTATAACCGTAGGTGCTTGGTTATGGTATGCAAAGTAAGGTGGTAAGAGAAGTTAAAGCTTACGTTACTTTAATCAATAAATGTCAGGCACTCCTGCATGAAAGAAAGTGCACTAAAGTCCTTCAACACCAACAAGGAATCTTCTTTAAATGTTAGATGCTATCAAGATGCTCGAATCGGAAATGGAATCCAAAAAAGGCAGGCAGCGGAACAATGCTCGTGCAGGCTATGCACACAAAAGGGCAGGAGATATAATGCAGTCGGAGCCAAGAATATCCTAAACGCCATAACAATAATAATAATCGCCACGACAATGCAGTATTCCTATCAACAAAAAGAGCCTAAGTCGTTTGTGTCTCAATACATCAAACTAGGCTGCGAAATGCTTGTGTAATCATAAACAGTTATGCATAATAAGAGTAATTGGTTTAATATACTTAATGTCTACTATGACTGATAAAGTCTAGCTAGAGTCAACGATACGAGATACTGGTGCGCATGGCATGCTGCATAGCCTAGTGCAAATCTCAAGTCTGTGCGTCAAGTATTACGTTATAGTGAAGGGTAGCTCTCTTGAGAAACCTTAATACCGAAGTATTAAGCGTTCTCCTGGCGTACCTCAAAGACAAACAACGAGCTTATAACAGTGCAGAATGGTATAGGCAAAAAGCCCTCATTCGTGCATGCTCTACTCTCAATGGCACACAGACTAGAATTTACCCAATCAACTCCAGTTCTCAGGTATGTCGTGCAGCTTTTAACTAAAGCCAGCACCCATCGGAAACAATACCTTATAGTATCAGACTCCTAGTCTAGCATTATCTAATCCAGCAGAACACTAATAATTATAGGAAGCGGTACTGAACAATATGAATGCCAACCAATGCTTCGTGATCAACTTATCTTAACAACTAACATACATGGGTTATATAAGACCTTAACGCACAATACAACTGGCCAGCGTGAAGCTGATTATGCAGAGTTAACCAGAGGGGGTATAATATTAATAAAAGGTGGTGAAAGATATGGAAAATGAGAGAGATAGGCAGAGGAAAAGGTTCTCAGGTGCAGAGAGGGGGACAGATATCAAAGGGATAAGAGGGATGCGTTCTACAAACCAGATCTGACGGAGAGAGTGGCAAGAGAGCTGTATATATACTAGCACTAGCTCGCACCGCGTAAGCAAAGCGGTAACAAGTCCTCCAGCCAATCCAAAAGAGGCCAGCCAACCATGACGTCACCAAGCATGGTTAAAAAACTCCTCCAACCAATCCCCAAGAGGCGAGCCAGCCGTGACCTCATCGAGCATGGCAAAAAACACTGCGCGCCTCCCCACACTCTGTTCTATTCTCTCTCTCTCTCTCTCTCTCAAATCCTATCATTACTACTTAATGATAAAACATATACTTTGCAATTAAATATATAAAGCCTTGACATGGGCAAAAACAAAGAGCCTTTCTGGACTGCCCATGACACGAGCTTTCATATGAAATAAAGCACACAATAATACATCAACTGTAACCACATCCACTGCCCTGGCGATCCTAGTGAGTCACTGTAGGACAAGCCATGCGGTTCTAACGGAGTGGTTAACGTCACAGTTGTTGAAGAGTATACGTCATAGTTTTCTGGAAGGGGGTCATGAGTAGACAGATGGAGATATTGAGTTTTGGAAGCATTGAAAGTAACAAGGTTTTCTCTGCCCCAATTATAGATAGTAGAGAGATCAGAAGATAGGTGTTTTATGGTCTCCTTACGTGAGTTTTCGAGTTCCTGCTGTGAATAATTTTGTGAAAGGCAAGTTGAATAGAGTAATGTAGAGTCGTCAGCACATGAGTGAATGGGGCTGGAGGTGCGGTTGAGAAGGTCGTTAATGAATAATAGGAAGAGAATTGGATATAGAACAGAACCCTGTTTGGCGAGGCGAAGAACAGATTTGGCTTGACTCTGGAAGTATGAAATTCTTGAGATTGAAGATGATGGTACCGTTTGAATGCTTCCTCCTTATTGCGGACAGCAGTAGAGCAAGCGTGAGTAAACCAATTTTTTTTTAATTAGATTGAGAGAAAGAAAATGGAACGTATGCTTCCATGCCCGAGAGGATTACCTAGGTAATGCGTTCAGCACTCTCCGAGGGTCCCTGGCCACCAAACCAAAAATAATTCCATGGCAAATCAAAGAAGTACTGCCGAAGAGCCTCCCAGTTGGCAGCTCCAAAGTGCCACAAGCGCCGCCGACTGGGAGGATCGGGTGGCCGTATTGGAGAGGTAGGAGAGGTGACAGAGATATGTTATGGTCGGAAGAGCCCAAAGGAGAACATTTGTTTACAATATAAGCAGATGGGTTAGAGGTTACACATATGTCAATAATGTTGGGCCGATCTCTGAAGCGATCCGGGATATGGGTGGGTTGCTCGGCTAACTACTCTAGGTCATTTAGGATAGAAAGGATGTAGACTTGTTCACCAGGTTGGTCAGTGGAAAGAGAGGAGAGCCATTGGCGGTGGTGAACGTTGAAATCTTCTAATATGGAGATTTCTGCGAAAGAAGAGATGGATAGAATGTGTTCCACTTAAGAAGTTAGATAGTCAAATAATTTCGAATAGTCAGTAGAATTAGGGGAGAAACAAACAGCACAGACATATTTAGTTTGTGAGTGACAAGAAAGCTTTAGCCAGAGAGTTGAGAATTCAGAAGAATCAAAGTTGGGAACACGAGAGAAAGCAAGATTATTGCATACATATACGCAAAATCCACCTTTGGCTTGAAACTGAGGATAGAGATAGTAAGAGGATACAGAAAAGGGTTTGCTGTCAGTAGTCCCAGGCAACTGCGTTTCGGTGAGAAAGAGAAGATCAGGGTTGGCCGAGGAGAGGTGGTGTTCCACAGAGTGTAGAGCAAAGGCCCGGAATCAAGCCAAATCTATTCTTCGACTTGCCAAGCACTCTTTTATCAATAATAAATACACTGAACTATCCAACTCTACCTCTTCCCAAGCTTTCTGGCATCTAGCCAAAAACCTCTCCAACAATTTTTCTTCCTCGTCTTTCCTCTCCCCTTTTACACTCTTATGGCACAACCATCACTTCTTCCTCTGACAAAGCTGAACTCTTCGCTCAAACGTTTGCTAGAAACTCCACCTTGGATGATTCCGGTGCTATTCCTCCCTCTCCACCCCCCTCTCTCCTACTTATGCCTAATATCCTAATCTTTTCTAAAGATGTACTTTCTACCCTCTCTGGGCTTAATACTAAGAAGGCGTACGGTCCGGACGGTCTTCGTAGTGTTGTACTAAAAAACTGTGCTTCCGTGCTGACTCCCTGCCTAGGCAATTCTTTCGTCTTTGTCTCTCCTCTAACGTTTTCCCTTCATGCTGGAAGTTTGCTCTCATTCAACCTGTCCCAAAGAAGGGTGACCGCTCTCAATCATCCAACTATCGTCCAATTGCTCTCATCTCTTGTCTTTCTAAAGTTTTTGAAACTATTCTTGCTTCCAAATTTCTTAAGCATTTCTCTACTCATAATCTACTCTCAGATCGCCAGTATGGCTTCCTTAAGGGTCGCTCTACTGGTGATCTTCTTTCATATCTTACTAACTCCTGGTCATCCTCTTTTCGGGACTTCGGTGAGACCTTTTCTATTGCACTAGACATATCGAAGGCCTTCGATAGAGTCTGGCACAAATCTCTAATTTCTAAACTACCCTCCTTCGGTTTCTATCCCTCCATCTGTGCCTTTGTCTCAAATTTCCTTTCCGGCCGTTGCATAGCTGCGGTTGTGGACGGCCATCGCTCACTTCCTAATCCTATCAACACCAGTGTTCCTCAGAACTCTGTCCTATCTCTTATTCTCTTTCTAATTTTCATAAATGATCTTCTCAACCGTACCTCCAGTCCCATCCATTCATATGCAGATGACTCTACCTTGCACTACTCAATTAGTTTTCCAGAATGCCCCAGCCAGCAATCGCTCAAAGACAAACGTAATGAGGTCATAGAACACTTATCTTCTGATCTAACTACTATTTCCAATTGGGGCAGAGAAAACCTTGTTGCCTTTAATGCTTCCAAAACCCAATTTATCCATCTATCTACCTGACCTAAACTCCCTGACTTGGAAGGACCATATTACCAGTCTTGCTAAGGCAGCCTCCCAGAAGCTGGGTGTGCTCAACCACCTCAAGGGGTTCTTTACCCCTGCGCAGCTTCTTGCTCTGTACAAGTGCACAGTGCGTCCTTGTATTGAGTATTGTTCAAATGTGTGGGGAGGATCCTCTCACACCGCACTCCTAGACAAAGTAGAAGGGAGGCCCTTTCGTATCATTAATTATCTTTATCTTCGCCGCAATGTTGCATCTCCCTCGGTATTTTCTATCTCTACTACAATAATCAGTGCTCCTCAGAGCTCTCCCAGTGTATACTACCTCCTCTATGTAGGGTACGTGGTACCCATCTTGCAACACAATCCCACCCCTACTCTGTGCAACTCTCCAACCCAAGAGTGAAACGTTACTCTCAGTCTTTCTTCTAGTCTTTTATCGGTTATTTTTGTTTTCGGTTAGTCTAGGCTATCATCCCTGGTGGCCTATTTCTGCGTACTTCAATTTTTAAATTTTCAGTTAGGCTATCACCGCTGGTGGCCTATTTCTGCGTACCGGTATTTCATAATTTTTGTTTTCGGTTATTTTTGTTTTCGGTTAGTCTAGGCTATCACCGCTGGTGGCCTATTTCTGCGTACCAGTATTTCAACATTTTTGTTTTCGGTTATTTTTGTTTTCGGTTAGTCTAGGCTATCATCCCTGGTGGCCTATTTCTGCGTACTTGAATTTTTAAATTTTTAGTTAGGCTATCACCGCTGGTGGCCTATTTCTGCTTACCGGTATTTCATAATTTTTGTTTTTGGTTAGGATAGGCTATAACCCCTGGTGGCCTATTTCTGTTTAAATAAACATAAAATTGTTTTCGGTTCGGCTATCACTGCGTATTCAAATTTAATTTAGTTTTGTTTTAATTTTCGGCTAGGCTATCACCGCTGATAACCTATTTGTGTGTATTTCAACATTTTTGTTTTCGGTTAGGCCTATTTAAGTAAGTGAAGCGACCTGAAGGGAGTGAAGCGTTTTTAAAGTGAGTTTAGTGTTTTTAAAGTGAGTTAAGTGTTTTTAAGTGAGTGAAGTGATCTGAAGAAAGTGATCGTCACCATGCCTCGTGCCTGTACGAACTGTGCCGGTAGGTTTGGTGCTTCCATGTTTGCTCCTGTCGATCCACAAGTCTGCCGACTCTGCCAGCAACGAGAGGATTTGACAGCAAAATTGGATGAAGCCCACAACAAGATCAACGCCCTCATCAGGAAGCTGGAATCACTCCAAGAGTTTGTAACACTCAACGTTGGAGTATCACTAACTCCAATTGTTTCAACTCCAGCATCCACCACCGCCCCAACGTCATCTGCCAACAATCCAACACCTGCAGTAGACACTGCAGCAGATGCTTCTGACGAACCTGAGCCGACATCAAACCAGGACAGCCGCCCTGTTCAACTTAGTCTCTCCCCCACTCCTCGTGCAAGAAGCCTGCTAGCACGAACAGTACCAACCCCTCGCCCCCGTTCTAATCACTCCTCTCCCCGACCTGTACGTAGAGTCCCGCCACCACAGGTTTCCGGATTTACACCAGTGAGGAACGGTGCACGGCCAACGCAGAAAAGGTCTCTTCTACCAGGCACAATGTCAAACAGATTTGAGATATTGGTATAGATGGAAGACGAACCAGAGGAGACCAGGCTCGTTGGGGATTCCATCCTACGAGGACAGGTCGAAGAGTTCTGCGACAGAGTCCCAAATCAACGAAAAAGATTTTGCATCCCAGGAGCTGGACTGGACGACATTGTGGAAGCCTTCGAAGATACCACAAAGGATGCAAATGAAAATACCCTTTTTGTCATCCATGCTGGTTCAAATGACGTCATGCGCACCAGATCCGAAGAGTTGATGGAGAAATATCGCAAGATGATCCAGCACTACAAAAACAAGTCAAGGAATATCATCATCTCAGGCATTCTCCCCAAGATCGACGCACCTGACAAATTCTACGACAAGGCCTTCAGCACAAATAGCCGACTAAAATATTTGTGTCTGAGGGAAGAAGTTGAATTCATCAACCTCTGGGACAACTTCTACAACCAGCCTACTCTGTTCCGCAAGGATGGCACTCATCTAAACCCTGTGGGTTCAGCATGCATGGGTCGTCTCCTACACGAAGCAGTCCGCAGCCATGGATCAAAAAACGCCATCCGAGAAGAAGCAGCAGTGACATAAATCATCCAACGCCAAGAAAAAAACAGAGGCAACCGAGGACCACCAGCGATAAGGACCGAAGACAGCGAGGACCGAGGACAGCCATGAACATAAATGTAGATCCGACAAGAACCAAAAATATTATTAAAGAGCATTCCGTGAGTTCTAAAATAACAAATTTAAAGGTTTTCTATGCAAACGCTCGTAGCATACTCAATAAATTTTCAGATTTAGAGGAGCTAGTGTTTACAGAAAATTATGATGTGATTGGCATAACAGAATCTTGGCTCAATACAGAAGATAGAGACTTTTTAGCAGAGTATTCACTTCCCGGTTATGTAATGTTTGAGAAAAGCCGAATAAATCGAAATGGAGGTGGCGTTTTACTTTATATCAAAGAAAGTCTTAACCCTACCCTCTTGTCAAAACCTCAAATTGTGAACGTCGATGCATCTTTTGTGCTAATAAAGAATAATAAAGGTACAAAAATAATACTTGCATTAATATACAGACCTCCAGCTCAATCAGTGCAAACTGACCGAGAAATTTACGAACAAATTGCAGATGTAAGTAACTCACAAGATACCGTAATTTTTGGCGACTTTAATTTACCTGTGACCAAGTGGGGCGATACTCTTACTTCACACTCCGGACATGACTTGTATACGAACTTGCAAGAGAGTTCGCTTTATCAATTTGTTCGAACGCCAACCCGTGGTAAAAACGTTCTTGACATTGTACTTGCAACAAAAGAAGAATTAATAGAGAATTTGAATGTTGGTGATGAATTCAGTAACAGCGACCATCGTACGATAACTTTCACTTTAAAGTTTATTAGTAATGAACCAAATAGTAGCATCGAAAAAGTCCCTAATTTCAAGAAAGCAAACTTCCATAAACTTGAGCTATGTTTAAAGAAACTGACTAGAGCTTTTTAATTCACAATTACGACATAAATACATCTTGGAAGTTATTCGAAGCCACTTACCTAAAAGCAGTGCAAGACTGCATACCATCGAAAATACGGCGTCCAGGCCATAATAATAAGCCCAAATGGTGGAATAAAGATATTTAAAACTGCCTGCTTGCTAAAAAATTTGCTAATGACAGATTAAAATCCTCACAAAATGACGAAGAACGGCTGAAATTTGTAGAGCTACGACGCAAAGCCAAAAAGTTAATTAAGCAAAGTAAAAAGAACTTAGAGTTACATATTGCGAATCAAAGTAAAACAAACCCGAAAGAATTTTATAGTTATATCAGAAAGAAAAAAGTAGTTACTTCAACTGTTGGACCGTTAGTCGATGAAAATGGAGAATACACCAAAGACGAAGTACAAATGAGTAATGCCCTCAATACCTTCTTTGCATCAGTTTTTACAACAGAAGACCTCAGTGATATCCCTACACCATCGCCGATTCAGATTGATAATTCAGATGTTCTAAGCAATATCACCGTTACAGAGAGAGAAGTATTGAATTGTTTAGATAAACTCAAGGTAAATAAAACGCCTGGACCTGATACAATCTCGCCTAGAGTTCTAAAGGAAGCTAAAGATGAGCTCTCCAAACCACTGACATTACTATTCAATAAATCCTTGCAGTCTGGAACTATGCCCGATCAGTGGAAACTAGCCAACGTAACACCGATATTCAAAAAGGCAGCAAATCCCTACCCAGTAACTATCGTCCAATTAGCTTAACCTCAGTTGTATGTATAATGCTAGAAACGGTCATACGAGACAGACTCGTAAATCACTTAGAGGAAAATAACATACTTAAAGATACTCAACACGGATTTCGTAAAAAACGTTCCTGTTTAACAAACCTCTTAGACTTCTTCCACGATATCCTCAACCTCTACGATGAGAGTAAAGCTGTAGATATTATATACCTTGATTTTCAAAAGGCCTTTGACAAAGTTCCCCACAAACGTTTACTGCTAAAACTAAAAGCGCATGGAATACAAGACGGTGTGTTGAAATGGATAGAAAATTGGCTCAGCGACAGAAAGCAAAGAGTAGTCATAAACGGTAAGGCATCTAAATGGACCAATGTAAGTAGCGGGGTACCCCAGGGATCGGTACTAGGACCAATTCTCTTTCTAATTTACATCAACGACATAGATGAGGGTCTCACCTGTACAATCTCAAAATTTGCTGACGATACAAAAATTGCAAATAGCGTACTCTCAAAAGAACAAGTTGACGATATGCAACACAATCTAGATAAATTGTCATGTTGGGCCCAAATTTGGCAAATGAGTTTCAATGCGGATAAATGTAAAGTACTACATTAAAATGTAAAACTTGCAAACTAAACAAACCAAAATTGGGACAAGGACAATATAAAGTCAAATTAAATTATCAAAATCGCTATGTGGAAACAACGCTTACTAAAATGAAAATTATTAAATAAAAGAACACAATCCACCACATAGGGTGTACATTACTACATGAGCAAGTTAATCTGTTTCCCAAGCAAACTAATCGCACATATAACAACGCACTATCGTCACGTTAAAGGAAGTAGTCAAGTTTGGGTAGTCCGGGACGTTCTGGCAAATTTTACTAAACTCTGCATGAATAAAGAAACTAAATGTTAAATGTCAAAATATTATTTAAAATCAAATTTGCAACATGACAAGACATTAAAAATAGTACACAATACAAATATTGATAAGATATCTATACTATTACAAAATAATATATAAAATACAGTACAGCACTCACTAACGATAGTGCTATCGGGTAGGTACCTGTAAGCATAGCATGCCTCAAGTGACCCCTATCAATAACTACCCTACAAATAACCTACATTTATAGCACAAATAAACTAAGGAAATCGCAAAAGTAAGCAATTGATACTATCGACAATGAATACATATAATATAAAGACAAATAATTGCAAAATATGAAGTAACAACAGATTTAAACAAAGAGTACTCTTTTAACAAGAACAATAAATTTAAAAAATCATCAATATTAATATTAATAATAGAAAAAGAAAAAGATAAACAATAAATACAGACAAAAAACAATAAATACAGACAAAAAGTAAGCAGAGGTTATACAAGAAACTTCAAGTTAAAAAGGCTTGATTAAAATTATTGATGTCAAATTTTAGAATACAGTCACAATAATTGACCCTAAAAAGATTAAATTTATGGAACAATTTACTTGCCTCAAAACCTCTGTCCACTAAGAGTCTGTATAGTAACCTAGCTCTAGCCCAAAAGTCATCTACTTTAGTGCAGATTTTACAAAATCTTATTAATTGGGAATAAAAACAATTATAAGTTATTTTACTATCGATATTACTACTAGGGAAAGGAAAGTTTATTACGTTAAAATTAAAATCATCAACTTTGTGATATACTTTAAGTATGCACTGTTCATTAACAATCTCTATATTTATATCAAGAACATTTTCAACTTTATAATTTACGTTACATTGTGTGAGGGGAATAGAATTAGGGTAAATAAGTTTAGCAACTTGATTAAAATTTAACAAATTGCAAACAAGAATATCATCAATATATCTACTATTATTACTTAACAGTTTAGCAAGTGCTAATTTTTCTGGGATTTTATTTTTCTTGCTACTGTCAACTAAGTCTTTTATATATTTAAATTCTAAAGCAAGCAAGAATAAGTCTGCAATTAAAGGGCTAGCATTTCCACCCATAGGAATTCCTAATATTTGTTTGAAAATGTACGGGCCGAATCTAACATAAGTATTGAAAAGGAGGAATTTAAGGGCATCTTTAAGTTTAGTTCTATCAAAATATACAGAACTAGTGGGAGTAGAGCTAAGTGATGCATTATTAAAATATGTATAAACATTTATGAAATAATTACCATTCCCAACGAACCTGTCAAAGTGCAAATCTATAATAAAGCAAAGCTCTGAATATACTAAATCTAAAGGCAAATTGGTATACAAAGTTGAAAAGTCGAAGCTATGTACCGAGGTAACTTTCGGCATGGTATTTATTTTATCAATAACTTCTAACGAATTGTCAACACTCCAATAATAGTTAATGCCAGTTCTTCTCATGATGGTATTACAATATCTTTTATGAGTACTTTTAATGTATTTTAAGCAATTTACGACTTGTTCTGATAGAGTTTTAGTGGTAGCAAATTTTGCTCCGGCAATAAAGCGATATTTATAAGGTCTTTTATGAAATTTAGGTAACATGTATAATTTTGCAATGCACTTGTTCTTATCAGAAAGTTTAATATCAAATGTTATATTTTTCTTGGTATGTTCATCGATTAAGTTATCAATATTCAGATTATTTTGAATTTCATAAACAGAATTACCGCAAATATTTTTACGTAATATGTTACCCTTAATACCTAATTCTTTTTTCATGTTTTCAAGATAAAATTTCTTACATGTGAAGCTATAATTATTGCTGGCTTTATCTACTGTAGTGATTACAAAATGTTTATGTAAATTTATTAAATCAGCTTTAAGCTTATTATAATTATAGTCTATAAAATCTGAAAGATTAAATTCATTTTTAAGCGAGAAAATTTTATTTCTGATTAACTTAATTAATAATTTAGACCATGCTTCTAGTTCTCTCTCATCGCAGCACGCAATTTTTAACAATTTATCTTTTAATTTATTGACTGAAAAAACAATATCTTTTAAAATTATGTCCCATGTTACTTTATTACTCCCTATTCTAAATTTAAACCCTTTACGACATAGCTCCGCTAATTTGTCGTTTGCAAAATGTTTAACTAGTTCTACATCACCTGTTAATATGTGACATATCGGACTATAAATGAACTTTGCTAGTGCATCACGTCTGCTAGCTGGCATATCCATGACTCTTTCACACACGCATTTATTATTATTGAAAATATCATTATCTGAAAGATTTCCTAAAACTTTATTATAATTACAAATAATAGACCCAACAGGTCGTTCATATGAATACACTATTAATGGTTTGAAATCTTTACAACCATCTGGTAACATGGACTTAACTTTCTTTGAATTAATAAGACTGTTAACATTAATTTTGTCTAAAATTTTAGAGGAATAATTTAAAGTGGACATGACTTTATCTTTAATACGGTTATCTTTGGATTTCTTAGAATTCGCTCTAATATATCCCATAAAAGCAAAGACTATATTCTTAAATTTATTTGTGAAATTATGTTTATTGTTTAGAATATTTTCTATAAAAGGAGCAAAACTTTTCTTTTGTAGGCCTTTCAATGAATCTTTTAATTTTTTTAATTCCGAAATTTCGATATAATGAATATAAATTATTAACAATAATTTTAATATCAGACCTGTTTTTCTTTTTATTAAATGTATTTAGTCTTCTATTATATCGTAGTATCGGATGCCTAATTAAATGAGAAAGCAAACTATTCGATGAATGGTACTCAGCTTAAGAATGTAAACAAAGAAACCGATCTGGGAGTAACAATATCGAGTAACCTAAAACCGAGTCAACAATGTTCAGAAGTTGTTAAGAAGGCAAACAAAATAATTGGCTTTATAGGCATGTCATTTGAGCATAAATCCAAAGAAGTTATCCTAACCCTTTACAATTCCTTAGTCCGCCCTCTTCTGGAATACTGCGTTCAATCCTGGTGCCCTTATTACCAAAAAGATATAAACAAGCTAGAACGAGTTCAATGTAGAGTTACCAAAATAATACCTAGCCTAAAGAACAAACCATACGAAGAGCGTCTTAGAGAATTAAATCTATTTCCTTTAACCCAGCGCAGATTAAGAGGTGACTTAATTCAAGTGTTCAAAATCATCAAAGGCATCGACAATATGAACTGTAGTAAGTACTTCACTATCGACCAATCTAATTACACGTGGGGAAACGGTTGCAAAATTATTGGTAAATCTTTTAACTCACACGAATCTAAGAATTTCTTCTTCAATCGAGTTGTCAACTTGTGGAATGGGCTTCCCCGAAACGTTATAGACTGCATCACCGTTGATTCATTTAAACTCCGCCTAGACAAATATCTCGCATCAAACCCGCGACTGACTGCGTTTGTAAATGAATAACTTTATTTTATCCCCCCCTCAGTTACTAACCCATCTGTCCCCTACTAACTTCCTAATCCTGCCATGGACATTAGTTCCAGGGCAGTAATTCCCTTTCCAATGTTCCCTTACCCACTCTATACCACTGTTTGGACACTTGATCCTCAGTGTTTTGGAGGACAAGCAACCTAGAAGGGTCACTAGATCTGTTGTTGCTTGATTTCCTTTGTACTCCTTTGTTATTCAACAGCTGAGCTCTGGAACTCTCCAAGAATCAGTCTTTCCCTCCTCCTATGACTTAAATTGCTTAAAACTCCGTGTGTGCAGGCATTTTAGCTCGAACGTCCCTTGATTTTGGCCCTGTCACTCTTTTAACTATGGGGGAGGTGCTCGCTACAGGCAGTTCTGCCTTTTGTCTCCCTCACTCACATAGGAAACAAAACAAAATGTGGGCGAAATTAATAGTGGTGAGTCGCTGCCAGGGGACGGACAAATGGGGGCATTTGTTATAACCCCCCTTCCCCCCTGGGGACTCCGAGGGGGGTCGTGGTTTTGTCATATTTTGTTTAAAAAAAGGTAGTATAAAATGTAAGGTGTTTGTAGTATAATTTATTGATAGGAGCAGAAGGTGTTTTGGAGGGCAGGCTAAGGTTCCCTCGATATTGATAAGGCAGTAAGGGAGTGCCAGAATAGGTTTTAAGTGTTTGTGTTGGGGGGGGGGGGGGGATGCATATTATGGGAGCTTAAGGCGATATGTGTTGTCCCGTCACCTCCCCAGGGGAGGCTGACAGAGCCCCCCCCCCCCCCCCCCCTAAGATAGACAGACCATACCTAGATTATCCCCCGGGCAGCGCCGGGTACCTCAGCTTTCCCATATACCATTATACCATACAACGATTTTTACAATTACCCACACGCAACTCTGGTTATAGAGATTTAATTAAATTTTCTCCTAGCCAAACACAAGAATCATAAATATCTAGTATATCTCACACACATACTCACACACGTACGCGCACACACACACACACACACACACACGGAGTGGTCTTGCCACTGGACTGGTAATCCAATGGACCCGGGTTCGAATCCCAATATGTCAATGGGAAGACATTATTGGGATGGAATTTGTGCTGTACCTAGTATCAGTGCATTACCACAGCACACCGAAATGCCAAATAAATACCCTCATTGTTCCCTGATTATATAGCATTGTATGAATATTCCCATATTCAAACATATGCTACAGGGGGGCAATGCCTAGTGAGTTAATTGCTCAATAGGTGGCGTTCTGAGAGTGAGGGTCCGAGCCTGGGGGATGAGACTGTGAATCACAGAGGCGGAGCAGCTTCAGAGATGCAGTTGCTTCGAGCCGTGAAGTTTCGCATGTCTCACTCCCTAGACTGGAGCAAGACCTCACGGGCCTCACCGTGTTCAGCGGTAGAGTGTAAAGGCTATCAGCCTATGCCTGAGAGGGAGTAGTTGTAATATATATATAAAAAACAAAAACAAAACAAAAACACACACACACACACACACATATATATATATATATATATATATATATATATATATATATATATATATATATATATATGAGGGAGGGAATACATTACACTGGATATATGGACGACAGGAAGGGTAAATTTGATTATTCCTGCCAGGTCCTGTTCTCTATGAT
>JBAKBP010021615.1:0-40358 GCA_037953745.1 Lithodes maja
CTGTACTCCTCCCTGACTTCCTCCTCCTGCAACCTCTCCACCCTCCTCTCGCCTCCCTCCCGCTCTCCTCACCCACTTCTTTTGTATCCTAACCTTAGCTACCACTACATAATGATCAGACAGACCCCCTCCAATACCCCTATACACCCTAGCATCCATCACAGATTTCTTCATTCGTTCATCCACACATACATAATCAATCAATGACTTTCGTTCCACCACTGTCTTATCCTTCATCGTCAACATCCGTTTCACGTGTACCTGTGGCTCATTCTGTGTCGGAAGAAGGTGTTGGCTATCCACAGCCTCCTCCCCACACATACGTCCACAAGTGCACTACCATTCCCATTCACCTCTGATGGTACCCCCCACCCTCCCACCACTCCCTCAACTTTCCTATCACCCACCTTACCATTCATATCCCCAATCAGAAATATTCTTTCGTTCTTGTCAAACTTCTCCAGGCACGCCTCCACATTCATCCAGAACTCCTCTTTCTTTCTTTCAAGTATATCCTCTGTCGGGGCATACACGCATACAATCACCCACGTTTGTATTCCTACTTTCATTCTCACCCACACAATCCTTGAACCCACAGACCCATACTCTCTTACACATTCCTTCCATTTGCTACTTACAAACAAACACTATGTTTTCACTCGATAGACTGGTACTTCTACAAATATTAATTAGTGTTCCCTATGATCGAGGTACAGTATTACACTTGCACTCGAACCCAGGACCCACGTACACATACATATGTCCAACTTGCTCAAAACCCATCACTTCGAGTCGCCACACTAAGGGTTCAGTTCTCTGCAATGCATGCAGGAACTGGACCCACTTCACCTGTACAACACTTGCCTCCAAGAAACACTACACGAACACCTGGACCTGTTCCTCATGCCCCTCCCTCTCCCAGTCAAATCCCTCGCCTAAAACCCGTCCACCTCTCCTCCCCAACCCACCTAGCCTTTCCATATCATCCACTCCCCCCCCCCCCCCCCCTAAAACCCGTCCACCTCTCCTCCCTAACCCACCTAACCTCCCCATACCATCCACATCCTCAACTCAACATACCACACCCCATCCTAATCCATTCCAACCCCCATTTCCTGCTCCCCAATCCCCACCCCCACCTCCACCATCCCAACCTCCAGCCCCTCCCTCACCCCCACCTCATCCTCGTGCAGCAGCACCCAACATACATCTGCACATAACATTAAACATTCTCCATTGAAACATAGATGGCATTAACACAAAGAAACACGAACTCTCACACTTCATCAAACAACACAACATACACATTGCCATCTTACAAGAAGCAAACTCCGCACATCACAAAAAACACCCACATTTCATTATTTCACCACCATCAGACAAGACCGGGCTGTCGGCGGGGGCGGTGGACTCATCACCCTGGTACACAATGAAATACCATACATAGTAACCAGTGTACAAACCAAATCCCTCCTCCCCCCAAATGATAACAACAACAGAAATACAATCAATTAAAATATGCACTGGCAACAAATCCAACATAACCATCATAAACACATACATCCCTCCCCAAACATCCCCTACAGTACCAAATGAATACAGACCACACTTTACAACACATCACAAACACCCACACATCATCCTGGGTGGTGACTTCAACGCCAAGACGTCGGCCTGGTTTGTCGACAACCCCGACACAGACAGAGGGCTGGTACTACAAAACCAAACAGATAACCTCATCATCCTTAACGACATCCATCAACATACCCATATTCCTCACCAAGCCCTCTATAACCCATCTTCTCCAGACATCACCTTTTGCTCCCCAGAAACTCGCCCCCACAACATCCTGGAGGGTGGTCAGAACCTTAGGCTCTTACCACCTCCCGATCATTATCACCACCAAAAACCAGACTCATCCCAGCTAGCCACAAACACACATACACCAATTATAAAAGAGCTAACTGGGAAGCATTTACAAATGAGACAGAACAACACTTCACAACTCTAAACAGTACACCCATCACTAACATCAACAATGCTGTACACATACTCAATAAAACTATCCAAAACGCACACTGAAACACTCCCCAGCACCCCACACACAAGACATCACAACAAATTCAAGCACTCAACACCCAAACTAACAACAAAATACAAGAACAACAAAAACTAAATTGGAATAACTTCCTACAAACACTTGATCACAAAACAAACCCCCCAAAACTCTACAAAACACTAAACAGCATCACACTTTCCAACAGCAACACAACACAATCACATGCTGCAATCACAACAACAGACTCTACTCCTTAATGTAAACAACAAGCAAACACTCTCATCAATCACTTCTCACATGTCAGCCACCTAAAACCTCACAAAGACATCCGACGTAAGAGACAATTCCCCACAGACCCTGACTATACACCCTTCACCAATCACCAGACAAAGCATATCATCAACAATCTCAAGCACTCACCCGCCTGTGGCCTAGACAACATAATAATAATAATAATAATCTTCTGGTTACTTATATAGCGCCCGTATCTCCTCCTTCGAGGATTCACAAGCGCTTGGCTTTCTTTAGTCTACCAGAGACCATTACCCATCCCCCTTGCTCATGGGGAGATGGTAACCGCCGGCTATATCCCAGAAAAACTTTTCAATCTGAGCGGGGATTGAACGCGAGACCTCGAGATGGGAATCAGGCACGCTGTCAACTGAGCCAGCCGGACGGCTGGCATACACCTCAGACACCTGGGACCACAAGGCATACAAGCACTCACTAACATATCAAACTACAGCTATTCACACAACACAATACCAGACATTTGGAAGCATGGTATCATCATCACATTCCCCAAACCCAACAAAGACCCCACGCTACCCTCCTCGCACCGCCCCATCACACTCCTTTGCTCCCCCTCCAAAGTCATGGAACGCCTAGTATTACAACTAATTACACCCGACCTACCCCTAGCTCCAACACAACATGGCTTTAGGCCACTGCACTCCACAAACACTCTTCTCACAGACCTTACACAAAGAGCTTTTGACGGCATCAACTCAGCTAGACCACCACACAGATCACTATTAGCCACACTCGACATTAGTAAAGCCTTCGATGCCATCCACCGCCACAACCTAACAAACAAAATCTACAACACAAACATGCACAACAACACAAAAATGTGGCTGGCCAACTTCCTAGCAGGCAGATGTGCACACGTATCTTTTGCCGGTCAGTCATCTAAAATCAGAAACTTTCCAAACGGAGTCCCACAAGGATCCGTCCTATCGCCCGCACTCTTCAATCTGTACATGCACGATATAACTACACCCAATACGCCCCAAATAAACTTAGCCTCCTATGCAGATGACATAACACTCACATGCACACACCATGACCCAAGAAGAGCAACAGATCTCCTTCAACCCTATCTCAACACACTACATGGCTGGTGCACTACAAACAGACTTAATCTAGTCCCAGCCAAATCCACCGCAACCCTGCTCACAAGCTGGACAGGTGAACACGAATACATCCCTCAACTCACCATAAACAACACACCCCTAACACATACACACACACCCAAAATTCTAGGAGTAACATATGATACTCATATGACATTCAAACAGCACACCACAAACATTAAAAAGAAACTGACACCCAGACTTAACGCCCTCAGGTCACTTGCTCACACAAAATTTAGACACAACAAAGAAACTACCACCACAGTATATAAACAATACATAAGATCAGTGATGGAATACGCAAGCCCAGCCTGGGCTTCTAACCTAGCTGAAACACATCATAAGACCTTACAGACTATTCAAAACAAAGCCCTGAAGATCATTACAGGCTGCACAGCTACTGCACCCACAGATCACCTACATCAAGAAACCAAAATCCTCAGAGTCAAAGACCATCTGGACATGAGAGGCACTCAATTCCTGGCAGCAGCCTCCACGAACCAAGACCACCCACTAAACTACATGGCAACACACCCACAGACACCAAGAAATATCAAAACAACACCCAGCACACGGTATCACACACAATTATTGTCCTCTCTCCCTCCCTGCCCACCCCGAACCAACTTCCAGAAGCACATCCATACTCATATCTCTCGCCAATCCATCCACTCACTCACAGACAACACGCAGCTGCATGCACGACCTCCCGAAATCCATCCTTCCGAATCCTCCCTCCCTCGCGAGGACAGAGTCCACCTGGTCAGGCTGAGATGCGGACACCATCCAGCTCTCCTGAGCTATCAGAAGAGACTGGATGACTCCGTTGTCGACACCTGCCCGGGATGTAACACAGCACCCCATACCATTAAACACATCATAGAAGACTCATTTCACACAACCACTTACGCCAACAGAGTGTGAGGTGAAGCTGAACGGTCAGGCTATGGAGATCGTCAACTCTTTTAAGTATCTGGGCAGTGTGTTGAGTAAAGATGGGACTATGGATGAAGAGGTGCGGGAGAGGGTACAACAGGGGAAGAGGGTTGTAGGAACGCTAAAAGCAGTAACAAGAAATAGGGTGGTCAGTATGGAAGTGAAGAAGTCCTTGCATGACAGTGTGGTAATCCCGACACTGACTTACGGAAGCGAAGCATGGACGTTGGTTGAGAGACTCAGACCAAGAGTGAGAGCAGTGGAAATGAATTACTTAAGGAGTGCGTGCGGAATTACATGGAGGGATAGACAGACTAATGAGGAAGTAAGAAGGAGGTGTGGTGTGGAGGTAGATGTGCTGGAAAGTGTGAAAAGGAACAACTTGAGATGGTTCGGCCATATGGAACGTATGGAAAGCGAGAGAATGACTAAGAGGGTGTACGAGAGCGAGGTGGAGGGACAGAGGGGGAGAGGTAGACCGAATATGAGGTGGAAGGATGGAGTGAGGAACTACATGAATGAAGGCGGTGCTGGTTGGGGGGAGGGGCGTCGACTGACTGGGGACAGAGGTGCATGGGGGCGGTTCGTTCGTGGCCACCCCTTCGGGGATCACGGCGTCAGGCAATAGATAGATAGATATATAGACTTACGCCAACAACATTGGTGATGGGCTGGTCTATCAGAGTGAGAGCTGAGCAATCTCTGCCATACCCATAGCTTACTCTGACTGTTCCTTTTACTTATATATCTTCTAGATCTCAAGTGACGGCGTCTTTTCCATGGATCGACCTCCCTACTGCCAACCTAAAAGTTGGCAGATTGGGAGCCAAAGCGTCACATTTTTCCCTTGCCCCTCAACTTTCCCTTCATAATTGCTGAGGGGCACAGGGCCTTGGGTGGGGCTTTGGTTTCCCGGGCGTTTCCGCGCCCTCCTCAGCTCCCTGCCTTAGAGTGGCTTCGGTCACCTGGGTTTTGTTAGTGGTAAGCAGGGAGGGTTTTGTGGGGGCGCTCAATGGCCTTGGCCTTGCTCTGGACCTTGGGGCTGTTCGGCCAGGCAGCCTGGGGAACAACAACAGCATAATCTACACTCAATGAGAGCTCTGTGGGAAAGCCCGATCGTGGCCATGGCCTTCCTCAGGGACTCGGGGCTGTTCGGCCAGGCAGCTTAGGGAACAACAACAACATGGGCGGGTGCCCAACCCCGAAAAGGGTTGAAATAGGGGAGCTATCCCCCCGCCAAAGGCGGCTTTCTAGGGCCTTTCCTAGCTGATGCTGAGAGGATTGGGTTCTAGTCATGTGGTGATGGGCTGGTCTATCAGAGTGAGAACTGAGCAATCTCTGCCATACCCATAGCTTACTCTGACTGTTCCTTTTACTTATATATTTTCTAGATCTCAAGTGACGGCGTCTCTAACGTGGATTGACCTCCCAATCTACCAAGATTGGAAGCCAAAGCGTCACATTTTTCCCTTCCCCTCAACTTTCTCTTCATAATTGCTGAGGGACACAGGGCCCTGGGTGGGGCTTTGGTTTCCCGGGCATTTCCGCACCCTCCTCAGCTCCCCGCCATGGAGTGGCTTCGGTCACCCAGGCTTTATTGTGGTCGGCGGGGAGGGTTCTGTGGGGGCGCTCGGTTATGGCCTTGCTCAGGGCCTTGGGGCTGTTCGGCCAGGCAGCTTGGGGAAGAACAACAACAACAACAACAACAACAACAACACTTGCACTTGATAATCTAGGTTTTTATTATGAACTGTCTTCTAATCGAAGTATTACATTGCTCCTGTATTTATTATTAATATATAATATAAGAATAGCACTTCCTTTAACAGAGGACTTACACTTGTGCGTATTAGGTTGATGTATCAATATAATGTACGCGAACTTGTGGGTATGCGTAGAGTTATTCTTGAGGTGGCGACTAATGAGATTTATTTCTAGTTTATTTATATATATATAATTATGTGTATGATATTTGATATTCACTTGGTATTATTATTATCAGAATTAATATTAGTACTTCCCTGATTTATTTGTGCGTCAGTAGTACTTTCTTTAGTTATTAAATTGCATAGAGTCGTAGCATACACATTCACTAGAATACTTCTTTATATACTGTATAGTCGTATCAATATTACTTTTCACTGTTGATCATTTATACTTCTTCCTAAATACACTTTGTATACTGTGTATTGATAACAGTATAATAATTTCACTATATATTCGTAGAGTAGATACTTAACCCTTGTCTAGCGGGGTGTTTTGGGCTCATTTGGGCATATTCAGGCCCTCCTGCATGATAAATCAAGCGTCTGCATGAAAAAAATTTTTTTTTAGCAAAAAACTAGGCACTAAAAGCTTCAAAATGAGACCAGAATAAGCTACGTAGCACTCGTGGTTCTCTTGCAGTGGTGCCACGAACATGGAAGTTTAGCATATATCGGTATATTTTTCCCAGCTATGCTCACTACTGGCTACACTGCCGGCCTCTCGAGAACACAGGGAACATGAGTTAATGGGCGGCGGTAAGCCCTGGGAGTCGGCTGTCTGGCCCGCTGCTCTCCCGGCCATTTGCACTCAATTTTAACCCTTTAAAAGCCTTAATAATGCTCCTAACTTGCTGCAAATTGGTGCAAGACTTAAGTCGAGCGCCGCTCTTTAAGGGTTAAGTCTTCGATAGATGCGTTGGCGTGGTGGTTATCCTGATGTGGCTAGTTGACAACAGTTGTGCTCAAACTCTTGAAGTTGGACCTTGAATACTATCTACCATATGCCAGTACATAAGTAAAATAGAATCAAGTTAACGCAGGAGAAAGCTCACTGACTACTCTGGTCTTTATAATGTAAAACTTGCAAAATAAACAAACCAAAACTGGGACGACACAAGATAAATGCAAAATAACTAAATAAGAGTTTTGATGTAGAACTTCCAAAGTCTTGGTATTGGGTCTTAAATATTGTGTGTAAATATGCCTGTGCATCAACACACGTTATCGAGCGAACGTAAGATAGTTGTTTGTAACGCAACAGATCTTAACTACTCTGACCTGTGGTGATGGGCTGGTCTATCAGAGTGAGAACTGAGCAATCTCTGCCATACCCATAGCTTACTCTGACTGTTCCTTTTACTTATATATTTTCTAGATCTCAAGTGACGGCGTCTCTTCTGTGGATTGACCTCCCAATCTACCAAGATTGGAAGCCAAAGCGTCACATTTTTCCTTTGCCCCTCAACTTTCTCTTCATAATTGCTGAGGGGCACAGGGCTCTGGGTGGGGCTTTGGTTTCCCGGGCGTTTCCGCTCCCTCCTCAGCTCCCCGCCATGGAGTGGCTTCGGTCACTCCAGGCTTTATTGTGGTCGGCTGGGAGGGTTCTGTGGGGGCGCTCTGTTATGGCCTTGGCCTTGCTCGGGGCCTTGGGGCTGTTCGGCCAGGCAGCTTGGGGAACAACAACAACAACAACAACAACAACAACAACTACTCTGACTGCTATAAGAGTCTTTCAGAACTGGGGGTGATGGATATATTGTGGCCTTCTCCAAGATATTGCTATCTTGGAAGGACTCCCTGCTGAGTGCCGTTATGGGTAGACGGTTTATCACAGAACCCTAGTTGGTCTATCCCGGATAAAGCGCTTACCATGGCAGCATTCTTTATCCACAATAGCGCCTCGGTTGGGGTAGGGAAGGATATTAGTTACAACCAGTGAAGTGTCTAATAAAGCTTCCTTGTTGATACCCACAACAACAAAAACTCTCTTGAAGTAGCTCAATAGGATACCAGTGCGTCTAGGTCAATACTGTCAAGAGCAAAGCAGGGTGGCCCAATCTTATTGTTAATTTATCATCCAGTGATGGATAAGCTAACCATCCAACTGAGTAATGATCTCCAACTTTCCTGCAGTGGTCAAACCTTTGGCTGAGATGTCCTGGGTGATGTCGTTCCGGTCAATAAGGGCACCGGTGTGAGGAAGACTTCTGAGGGAGTTGGGAGTAGTCCTTCTGGCTTTTCTCACTGTGGCGGTGGTGTGGTTTAGAGGTAGAAAGGCGCCTGAACTCTGGTGCCTTTGATGGTGTTTTCTCTTCTTTCGGCTTTCGTTGCTTCTAAACACTTGTGTCGTCCCAGTTTTGGTTTGTTTATTTTGCAAGTTTCACATTATAATTATCCAGGTGTTTGGATAAATCACTCCTGGGTGTTGTAACTGGTATTGCGGAGATTGCAGCGACTCTGGCATACCTTATGGGGCTGTGCTTAGTTCCCTTGTGGCTTGGAGGTGTGGTAGGTGGAGGAGAAGAGATTATTGGTGGTGAAACACGTTGGGGTATTTGCTTCTCTGTTATCTTAGTAGTAGTTTTATACAAGTTGCTACTGTATATCAAAAATGTATTTCAATAACTCCCAACCAGCGGGGGAGGGATCATGGTAGTGCCTGGCGGGCATATCGAAAATGTGTATCATTCCATGCTCTTTTTCATGCATAAGCAAGAGCCAGAGCATAATACAATTATATATCCGTGAAAGAGCGAAAAACAAGCTTTCCAATTCCATCTGAATCATCCATGTACGACAACGGGTTCTCGTGCAACGATTGTGCACCTGGAAGTGAAAATACCCTAAAATGAGGTAATTTCCCTGGATATATCCTTATTTTGAGAGCTACGTAGGTTGAGAATCGATACAGTAGGCCTTAGTGCCCTTCTCTCCGCTGTCACGAGCGGACTGAGCCTGCCTGTTATCTTTGCAATGCTCGCTCTCTCTCTCATCGCTCATAATGGCCTAAAAAATTGCAAGTGTCATATGACGGGCACCGCAGGGGTGGCCAATATTCTCTCTCCCGTCATATGACGGTCACCGTCCGTTAACCCAGGGACTGCTGCCAGACTCTTAACCCTTAACCCGGTGAGACCCAGCGTCGCACGTGTTGCGTCGGCAGTGTTTGATCACCAACTCCCAGCGACGCATCACGTGCGTCCGACATATAAAAAACACTTACGTGGCTCGTAAGGTAGGAAATGGCGGGAGAATAGGAGGGGGAGGTACCGTAGTGTATGTGGGAGCCGGGCCAGTAGGTGTGAGCGGGCCGAGACAGCCGCGCGGCTGGTGGTGGTGGGCTTAGTGGGGATAGTTTACACCCTTAGTTCACCGCCACTTTGAACCTTCATTACTCCGGTCGTATGGGAGCTAGAGGCTTGAGATTTATGTGAGACACTCCTTAGGATGTATGCCGTACAATGCCATACTCAGTTTTTACCCTAGTGCTCCCGGGCGGGTGGTCATGCGGGGGAGACGAACTATTGAAACCCCGCCCCCCAAATGACCGAAATGAGTTTTTTTTATTATTTTTGTCTTCATTTCTTACCATTCTCTTCCATTTTGGCTCAACAAAAAATTTTGAGGCTCCCCCCCCCCCCCCCAAATGTCCGAGGTGATTTTTTTTTTTTTTTTTTTTTTTCATTTCTCATCCTTGTCTTCCATTTTAGCAAACAAAAAAAAAGAAGTGAAAATGGCTTGGGACTGGGGTGAACAAAATATTTTAACTAGCCGGGGCTCAACGGGTTAAAGAGCGGCGCTCGCGTGCACCAATTTGCAGCAAGTTAGGAGCATTATTAAGGCTTTTAAAGGGTTAAAATAGAGTGCAAATGGCCGGGAGAGCAGCGGGCCAGACAGCCAACTCCCAGGGCTTACCGCCGCCCATTAACTCATGTTCCCTGTGTTCTCGAGAGGCCGGCAGTGTAGCCAGTAGTGAGCATAGCTGGGAAAAAATATACCGATATATGCTAAAATTCCATGTTCGTGGCACCACTGCAAGAGAACCACGAGTGCTACATAGCTCGTTCTGGTCTCATTTTGAAGCTTTTAGTGCCTAGTTTTTTGCTAAATAATTTTTTTTTCATGCAGATGCTTGATTTATCATGCAGGAGGGCCTGAATATGCCCAAATGAGCCCAAAACACCCCGCTAGACAAGGGTTAAGAGGTTCTACTGGGTAAATGCGGCCAGACTCTTTAAGTACCAAGGCACTGGTACTTGAAGAGTCCTCCTGGCCCTCCTGCATGATCTTTAAGTACCAAGGCAGTGGTGATGGGCTTGTCTATCAGAGTGAGAACTGAGCATTCTCTGCCATACCCATAGCTTACTCTGACTTTTCCTTTTACTTATATATTTTCTAGATCTCAAGTGACGGCGTCTCTTCCGTGGATTGACCTCCCAATCTACCAAGATTGGTTGCCAAAGCGTCACATTTTTCCTTTGCCCCTCAACTTTCTCTTCATAATTTGCTGAGGGGCACAGGGCCCTGAGTTGGGCTTTGGTTTCCCGGACGTTTCCGCACCCTCCTCAGCTCCCCGCCATGGAGTGGCTTCGGTCACCCAGGCTTTATTGTGGTCGGCAGGGAGGGTTCTGTGGGGGCGCTCGGTTATGGCCTTGGCCTTGCTCAGGGCCTTGGGGCTGTTCGGCCAGGCAGCTTGGGGAACAGCAACAACAACAACAACAACAACAGTACCAAGGCATAACAAAAAAACTTTCAAAACATCCCAGTGGCACTCAAAACAAAGCCTTTTGTGATTAAGTGAGATAATTCCCTCCATTACTTGCTACCACTCCTACATATGTGTCCCCCCTTCCCCCCCTTTTCCCACCTCAATTATCATCTATTTTTCCTCTTATTCTCCCTTTTATTGGGTATTTTTTGGCGCAAATTTTACCTTCCCGGTCTCTTTAACCCTTCCCGCCCGGGCTCGCCTTCCTAATGACAGCATTGAGATCTGGGCGATCTGGCCGAAAAACTTCTTTAATAGGCTACCTGTATCTTTGTTATTTTAACTGCTAGAGAATTCTCACGCATCTCTAAACGTAGGTGTGTTTCATAGCTGTAGAGTGGCGTTGAGTAGAGCTCTCTAGGTCAACTGGTTCAGTTATGATGACGATTTCCTTAGAGAGAGTTTCGATGTAATGTTAGCAATATCAGACACTTTTCAACACTAAATCTGTTCCAGCAGACAACACAATAACAAACTCCGACTCTTCTTCTTGTTTTCGTAGGTGCGGTGACGCAAAGACAGGCTTTGTTTACATACGTCGGACGCACGGCTTTCAAAACACGCTTAATAGGCTTTCAAGCTTACGGATTTTAAAATGACACCCGGGCTCCTGCCCATCTGCCGCGGTGTCATTTTAAAATGCTGCCCGGGCGGGAAAGGTTAACACGGGTGAGGCAGCTAGAGATCCTTTCAACACAGAGACTTCTACTCATATTCGCCAGTACCGCTTGTGAACTCAGAGAGGGAGGATATACGTCCCCCCAACTCTCGCCTCATGATATGACCTTGCGGCAATAATACGTCTTTTTCACCCCTCAAATGCTATTCCCACTTCTTTTATTGCTCTTAAATGTTCATATGTTCATATTGAAAGCAAAATAGGTGCGTATGGATAAGTAATAATTATATATATGTTACATATGACAATTTTCGTCAGAATAGAACCAAATACCTTCGCTTGGCGGGATGGTTTGAACTACCATACATACATACATACTGGTTTAAAGACCGCAACTGTCCACAGTGAATGTGGCTTCCATGGTACAATCATAGTACTGCACACAGTGCACAGTAATCATAACACGGTGGCTACAGTCTTTACTGCAGCACAGTACAACAAAGTCTTGCCACAACAACGCCCCATCATGTTATCACTGTGGCTGATGGTGGTATAGCGCTAACAGTGTCTCAGCAGAACAATAAAGTCCCCCTGAAGCACTTACACATGACGAAATCGCACCACACCAGCCTTAAACGTGCTACAATAAGGCAGCAACAATAAATCACCGCAACTGCTACAGAGGCTGACTGCACAACCGAAGTGGCTGGCGGTGGGGTCGCTGCATCCCTACGCCAGAGAGAAAGGCTGACTTGTGCCAGTGGGCTGTGAGAGTAAAACACTAGGGAACCTTGGGGCACACCATTATGGCCCCACTGCCTTCACCACTCTCAGGAAGAAAGATAGAAATAAGAATGATAAAAAAGGTATAAAGTTAGAACTAGCTATGGGAAGTAGAGGACACCAACCAGTTTGAGTTGAGGGTTAATGAACAACATTTTTGTAGCATGTTCTTCACTGTGTAATTCAAATTGTATGTTTTCTTCTGTGCAGGTACTATGCAGCATTTCCTCCTCTCAGTGGTTCATCAAAGGGTAAATGCAATCATGAGGAACCCTGGAAGTCAAGTGGTGTGTTGTGTCCCTGTATCTTGGAAGGTGCTAAATCTTCAAGAGTAGGAGGTAGCAGTGAAGCCATCCAGCCTGCCAAGATGCCGCGCAACCACCGCAAGAAATTCCGTGACAAAGGGAAGAAGGAGTCGATGGACGGCAAGTATTTGGGACTAGGTGGTGGCTCAGGGAAGGAGGAACCAACCCGCCACCACATTGCTTTCACCTGGCACGCTCCCGGCAAGCACAAGGAGGTAAAGCGCGGCGAGAGCTACGACACCGACAGTGCTTCCGAGCCAGAGAGGAGCATCGAGCGCCGCCGCAAGAAATTTATCGGCCCACTCTTGGATGAGGATATTGGGGAGGGCTACATAGGAGACGCCAGCTCCCGAGAAAGCTCTGAAGATCGGGATAAAGGTGACCAGGATGTAGCAGAGAAGCCTAAAGAGGAAAAAAGTGACAAAAGCTCAAGTCACAACAGTGAAAGTAAAGGAAAAATCTGTAAGGAAGAGTGGGAATGTATGGGATACTTTCTGCTGGGGGCAAGTGACAATGAAGGGGAGCATCCACCAGAAGGGGGTGGAAACCGGTTGTTCGAACGTGGGACTTCATCCGACGGCACGAGTCACTCCAGCAGTGATGTGGAGACCCAAGAGGACGAAAGTGTGAAACAGTTAGAGCGGAAGATCTCCAACACCGTCCCTCAGGTGTGGGGCCAGGTGGGGGAGTTCCTGGGCCATGGACGAGGGGAACACGTGTGGGACCCTCCAGCCATGCAGGAGATGGCCCTCTACACCACCATATGGGGCTTCAACTTCCCTAAGCAGCACCAGATGCTGGAGTCGGCCACCTTCCAGCAGAGCCAGAGCGACCAGTTTATGCAGGAGTTTACATCCCCTGTTAACGACGGGTGGCAGCAGAGTTCCTGGCACATCGCTAACTGTGGAACGGAGGAGGATTCACTCTTAGGTAGTGTGGCCAGTCAGAGCCCACACTCCAACATTAAGGACAATTCTTTCCTTGTCCCTGGAAGTCTTGATCATGTGCACAGCTTGGAAAAATCCATCTGGTCTGACTGTAACGCCAATGATATATCTGGTAATGATAGTGCACTTCCTGTTTGCTTTGATGATGCTGGACCCCTGGCTGAGGACGAAGAAAACACCCACAGTATGGAAGAACTGGAAAAGAAGCTATACGAATCATTGATGCAGTTGAGCTTGGAGAATGGCGGAGACAGTACCATGGAGCCAGATAGTGTGTGCACAGAGTACGGTGTCAGTAACAGCAATTTAGAAGGCCTATCGGAAAATGAGAGTTTCGAGGAAAAAGCTCAAGGCACTCACACGGACTCCGATAACGAGAAGATGAGAGCCTTGGTTGAGGATGTGTGTAAGAGCTACGAATCTCATGACGAGGGTTCCCTTGGTGACTCACTGGTGAAGCCTGTGCCCTCCGGACCAGCTGGGCATCACGCCGAACTGCACCACACAGATCAAAGCGGATTTTCTATGGTCGTCCCTCGCAGCAAGAGCACAGAATCAAACTCGCCTTCGGATCTGCCATCAGAGAGTTTAGTGACCTTTCTGGAGGGCAGCACAGGTCAGGGTGTGGATATGATACCTACAGCACCAGAGGAGGAGAATCTTCTAACATCCCCTCGTACGCACTTTCGACCTATCAGACAGGACAGCAATGGGAGTACAGCGGACGACCACTATGAAGATGGCACAATGTTTCTGGTTAACTCGGAGCGGCCGGATCTTCCCTTCCAGCGGACAGGCAGTGGCACACTCTTCCTCGAAAGTGATTTATTAGAAGGGTCTCCTAAGAAGTACATGGTGTACAAAGAACCAGTGCCTAAGATAGTACATCCCGACGACCAGCAGGAACAGAAAGCAGCTGCCCTCCAGAGCTTCCCAGCTTTGGCTCTGGTGCCAAAATTCAAGGTGGTGAACAACGAAAAATTTTGTCAGACAGAAGAAGAAGGACTGCCTACTAGGCATTCACTTATTAGTCGGGAGAAAGCCAAGTTGTATGAAAAATTGCGTTATGCTGAATTGTATTCTTGCAGGAAGGACGAGAAAGAACAAGATGTTTTTGAATTTCAACAGCAAGACTTTCCTGACAGCAGTAGTAGCTTGGCAAATATATGGAAAGCTGGTGTAGAAGGCTCAGATCTAAGGGGTTTAGAAAATATTTGGAAAGTTCATAGGATTGAGGATAGTGAGGATACTTGGTCTGGTATGAGAGGCATTCACAACGACGAGGGAATTACAGCAAACGCCTGGCTAGAGAAAGAGGAAGATGGAGCTGCTGGCTGGAGCAGTGAAGGCCAATTTGAACCTCCCCGCGACTCAATTAACAGTCGCAAATCTGGTGCTGTCATCATCCCTTCATCACTAGCATCACTCTGGCAACACAGTGGTGACAGTCCCCCAGGCTCCCCCATCATCACATCATCACTACGCAGTCTGCAGGATCTGTGGGCCACTTTCACCTCCACCGATAATAATGGCAAGTCTGGGGAAGGTCGTCGGTACATCATCACCAACCCCACCACACATCTGCCTCGGAAGATGCCCGACAGTTGCCACACCATGCCTTTGCTGATGGAGGCCGGACCATGGAAGCCTAAGAATGGAGAGGAGGAGGAGAGGAGTAGAGGCGACCAAATCTGGGCTGAAGGATCACTTGCAGGCAGCCACAAGCAGCTACATGGCCTGGACCAGGCTAGGTAAGAGATAAACCATTTTTAAAAGTAATTATTATTGCATGTACAAAATTCCCCATTCCTAAAAATGAGGAAATCTCCCAAGCAAACTTGAGACTTGGCTAACAATTTGGAATATCAAGCCTAGACTTACTGAGGGTAGGGGCAGGTATCCTTCTCACCTTAAATATATTCTACCAAAAAAAAAAAAAAAAAAAAAATAGGGGCGAGGGAGCGCGTTTGGTCCCGGACCACAGGAATAGGAGCTTTAAGGGTGTGAATTTGGAACGAATAAGAGGCGAGAGGACATTGGAAAGTTATTTGAAAGAAGAAAGTATGATGTGCTTGCGCTGAATGAAACAAAGATGCAAGGCGAGGGAGAAGTGGATTTTGGATATGTGAAAGGTAGAAAGTTTGGAGTAGATGAGGGCGTGGCCATTATTGTGTAGGAGAGTTGAGAGAGTTTATAAAAGAGTGGAGAGAGTTGTCATCAAGCCTGATGTGGGTGCGAATGTGGTTTAACCCTTAAAGAGCAGCGCTCGACTTAAGTCGTGCACCAATTTGCAGCAAGTTAGGAGCATTATTAAGGCTTTTAAAGGGTTAAAATCGAGTGCAAATGGCCGGGAGAGCAGCGGGCCAGACAGCCGACTCCCAGGGCTTACCGCCGCCCATTAACTCATGTTCCCTGTGTTCTCGAGAGGCCGGCAGTGTAGCCAGTAGTGAGCATAGCTGGGGAAAATATACCGATATATGCTAAACTTCCATGTTCGTGGCACCACTGCAAGAGAACCACGAGTGCTACGTAGCTCGTTCTGGTCTCATTTTGAAGCTTTTAGTGCCTAGTTTTTTGCTAAATAATTTTTTTTTTCATGCAGATGCTTGATTTATCATGCAGGAGGGCCTGAATATGCCCAAATGACCCCAAAACACCCCGCTAGACAAGGGTTAAGAGTGAAAGGTGGGTTTTTGTGAGTGTGTATGGGCCAGGAAGTGAAAAGAAGATGGAGGTGGAGGGTTTTTGGGAAGATTTGAGGGATTGTCTATAAGGGTTTGAGGAAAATGAAAATGTTGTAGTTTTAGGGGACCTAAATGCTTGGGTAGGAAATGAGCCTATTGAGGGAGTCATCGATAGTTTTGGTGTGGATGGTGTAAACGAGAGTGGAGAAAGATTGATTGGTGTATGTGGAGAGAGTAGAATGATTGTAGGTAATACGTTCTTATAAAAAGACGTATACACAAGTACACAGCATAGACTTGTGAGGGGAGAGATTTGTAGAGAGGGCATTGATGGATTATATATTGATGACAAGAGAAAGATTGTGTTGACTGCTGGATGTGAATGTGCTGAGAGGTGAGGCGGAGGGTACGGTATGTCTGATCGGTATCTGGTGGAGGGAAAGCTGAGAGTAAGGAGTTACAGGAGAATGTGAGACAAGCGTGAAGTAAGCGAGGTAATAAGAGTTAGTGAGTAATAGAGAAAAGTACAAAAGAAAGGGAGAACAAGGAAAGACTAAAAGAAAAATTAATGGAAGTGAGAGATATGGAAGAGAGAGAAGTAGAGGATGAATGGAAACAGTTTAAAGAAGGAGTGAAACCAAGCGCAGAGGAAGTATGTGGTAAAGGGAAAGTAGGAGGCAGAGGTATCAGAAAGGGAAGCGAGTGGTGGAATGATACAGTGAGAAAGGCAGTTGAGGAAAAGAGACAGTGGTTTGAGAGGGTTTTACAGGATGGTAGTGTTAAGGTATGGGAGAGGTACAAGGAGAAAAGGAGAGAGGCGAAGCGGAGGATTAGAGAAACAAAGAATATTGCAAAATTAATGAAAGGTGGGGTCAAAGATTAAATGAGAATTTTGAGGAAAGAAAGACTATGTTCTGGAAGGAGGTAAATAGAGTTAGGAAAGGAGAACAAAAGTGGGAAGAGTCGGTGAAAGATGCTAATGGAGAGTTACCGTACTAGTGGAAGGAGTGCAAGTGAGGAAAAGATATGTTAAGTATTTTGAATCTTTGCTAAATGTAAGAGATGGAAGGGAGTTAGTGGTCTTCCTAGCCCTTTACCTCACCTTTTATCTCATATATTCTCGTTGTAAGCCTTTCATCTCCCATTCGCTCAACATGTCCATACCAGCACAACACCCTTCTGTCCTCTCTGGCCGACAAAGGTTCCTGCTGTCCCACTCTCCTACGTACCTCTTCATTCCTCAATCTGACTTTACGAGTCACTCCACACATACAATAGAACCCTGCACATCCGGTGCTTTCAGATCCGGAAACTCAAGAGATCCGGACAGGCATTTCGATCCAGACTCTTGTTTCAGCCAACTAAACTTGTTTGGATGGCTTGGGAAAAATATGTCAATCCGGAAACGAAGGAGACGAATACAAGTTACTGCACATATTGTTTACATCCAGCGTTAAATATTCAGACTTGTGTGTCAGCCATCCGGATTTGTCTGAATGGCTGAAACCTAAGTCTGGTTGTTTAAGTTAGATATCTGGACTCAAGTTTCAGCCATCTGGATTTGTCTGGATGGCTGAATATATATCTAGACTTTTGGCTGATCCAGACAAGGTTCTCCCCCAATTAGTCTGGATGGGCGAGGTTTTTACTGTACTCCTCTAGCAGCTCATCTCCATCACATCCAGCTTTCTTCTCTCTTTTGCCATCAGAGCCCATTTCTCAGCCCCATACATCACTGTTGGTTCAACTATCCCTTGATACATTGCACTTTTAGCTTTCATTCTGAGATTTCTCACCTTCCACATACTGTACTTCCATTGCTTCGAAAACTTGTATTCTTTCACATATTATGTTTTACCTCCATGTCCACACCTGTGTGGAATAGCAATGAAATTTTGAAATATCTTATGTGTATTTGGCCATTTATTTGTAGAGGGTGCATATACTGAGATTGTTGTATGTAGTGCATACTAGTACTGTAATATGAACCCTTAGCTCATTCAAAATATATTTAAATGTAAAACTTGTAAAACAAACTAACCAATACAGGAACTGCACAATATAAAGACAAAAGAACTTATCACAATCACTATGTGGAAATATAGCATTGAAGTTTCAGCAAAACAATATTATGAAATAAAAAAACCTAGCCGTCTCGGCTGTGATATTTATATACAGTACAAGGTATTTCTACTTAACCCCTTCACCACCATTACGTAATTTTCCTCATATTCTGGTTACCATTAGACCATTTTCTTTAATATATAATCTAGCTCTACGACTCAAAGGGGTAAATATAATCTCAGTAAACCCATAACACAGATCCTTCTTAATCTACATAAAATCATCTAATGTTAGCCAGTATTAAAGGTAACAAGGTGTCATGGTGCTGAAGGGGCTAGTACAATTTATTTTCTGAACTATTAGTTGTAATTTTAAGTATCAGTATGCCAATGACAATTATAAAATATATGTTTGCCAGTTGCACTTCTGTATTACTGTAACTAGAATATTATGTCCATAATTAACATTTTATATCTAGGTTCAATAGTTCATAAAGTCTTGGAAAAATTCTTAATGTAAAGATTATACTTGTGATATTAATGTTATCTGTTCATTTGTAGGTCTCAACTGAGACTGGAGGTGGACGAAGAGGCTGACGAACTACTGGGTGCTGTACATGCCCAGACTGCAGTCTCTCACATACAGCAACAGCAGCAGCATCTCCCAGCCTCACCCAGACCACTGCACGAGCGCCTCAAGAAACTCTCCAACACCAAAACCCACTCCAAACATATGGGGGATGAGGAGGTGGGAGGCCGGACCGAGGGAAAGCCAGGGTTTATAGAGCGGGAAGATTTGGATGATTTGGCACCAGACTGGGAACTGAACGATGGGTTTGAGTGGGGACCACAAACCTCCGGTCCTCGGCAAGGCGAGGTAGGTAGTGGTCTTTGTAAATATTTCATTATAATGTAAAACTTGCAAACTAAATTAACCAAAACGAGGACAAGACAATATACAAGGCAATCACTGCGGAAATTGTCATATGACAATTGCTTGGTCAGCACTACCATATGGGGGTTTTGGACTAAAATTTACTTTCATTCCCTGCACATTTTCATGCATAAACAAGAGCTAGAACATATTTCAATGATATATCCCTGAAGGTAGATGAATAGACCTTTCCGATGACACCTGAATCATGTCTGTACTGGTTGCCATGCAACAACAACAAAAAAAAAAAAATTTCTATGTGATTGAGTAAGGCAAAAGGCATAACTGCCTATAGCGAGTGCCTCCCCCATAGTTGAAAGAGTGACAGGGCCAAAATCAAGGGACGTTCGAGCCAAAATGCCTGGACACACAGAGTTTGAAGCAATTTAAGTCATAGGAAGAGGGAAAGACTGATTCTGGGAGAGAGTTCCAGAGCTCAGCTGTTGAGTAGAAGAAAGTTTGAGAGTAACGTTTCACTCTTGGGTTGGAGAGTTGCACAGAGTAGGGGTGGGATTGTGTTGCAAGACTGGTACCACGTGCCCTACGTAAAGGAGGTGGTATGCACTGGGATAGCTCTGAGGAACACTGATTATTATAGTAGCGATAGAATAGCGAGAGAGATGCAACATTGCGGCGGAGAGAGAGAGATTGCAGAGAGTTGGTGAGTTGTTGTTGTTGTTGTTCCCCAAGCTGCCTGGCCGAACAGCCCCAAGGCCCCGAGCAAGGCCAAGGCCATAACAGAGCGCCCCCACAGAACCCTCCCAGCCGACCACAATAAAGCCTGGAGTGACCGAAGCCACTCCATGGCGGGGAGCTGAGGAGGGAGCGGAAAAGCCCGGGAAACAAAAGCCCCACCCAGGGCCCTGTGCCCCTCAGCAATTATGAAGAGAAAGTTGAGGGGCAAAGGAAAAATGTGACGCTTTGGCTTCCAATCTTGGTAGATTGGGAGGTCAATCCACAGAAGAGACGCCGTCACTTGAGATCTAGAAAATATATAAGGAAAAGGAACAGTCAGAGTAAGCTATGGTTATGGCAGAGATTGCTCAGTTCTCACTCTGATAGACCAGCCCATCACCACCGTTGGTGAGTGGATGGGAGTTAATGATACGAAAGGCCTTCCTTTCAACTTTGTCTAGGAGAGCGGTGTGAGAGGAACCTCCCCACACATGTGAACAATACATACTCAATACAAGGGCGCACTATGCCCCTGTACAGAGCAAGAAGCTTTGCAGGGGAAAAGAATCCCCTAAGGTGGTTGAGCACACCCAGCTTCTGGGAGGCTGCCTTAGCAAGACTGGTAATATGGTCCTTCCAAATGAGAGCAGAAGAAAAAGAGACACCAAGAATATTGAGAGAAGATGAAGGGTTGATTTTTGTATTGTTGAAGAATAAGGGATAGTCCTATGGGAGATCCTGACGGGTGGATAGGTGGAGAAATTGGGTTTTGGAAGCATTAAAGTTAACAAGGTTTTCTCTGCCCCAATTGGAAATAGTATTTAGATCAGAATTTAAGAGTTCTATGGTTTCATTACGTTTGTCGTTGAGGGATTGCTTGCTGGGGCGTTCTGAAAAACTAATGGAGTAGTGTAAGGTTGAGTCGTCTGCGTATGAATGGATGGGAATTAAGGTACTGTTAAGGAGATCATTTATAAAAATTAGAAAGAGAATAGGAGATAGGACAGAGCCCTGAGGAACACCGGAGTTTATAGGGTGAGGAAGTGAACAATGGCCGTCCACAACCGCGGCTATGGAACGGCCGGAAAGGAAATTAGAGACAAAGGCACAGATGGAGGGATAGAAACTGAAGGAGGGTAGTTTAGAAATTAAAGATTTATGCCAGACTCTATCGAAGGCTTTCGATATGTCTAGTGCAATAGAAAAAGTCTCACCGAAGTCCCGAAAGGAGGATGAGCAAGAGTTAGTTGTTGTTGTTGTTGTTGTTCCCTAAGCTGCCTGGCCGAACAGCCCCGAGTCCCTGAGGAAGGCCGTGGCCACGATCGGGCTTTCCCACAGAGCTCTCATTGAGTGTAGATTGTGTTGTTGGCGTAAGTGGTTGTGTGAGATGCAGTCTTCTATGATGTGTTTAATGGTATGGGGTGCTGTGTTACATCCCGGTCAGGCGTCGACAACGGAGTCATCCAGTCAAGAGTTAGTAAGATATGAAAGAAGATCACCAGTAGAGCGACCCTTAAGGAAGCCATACTGGCGATCTGAGAGCAGATTATGAGAAGAGAAATGCTTAAGAAATTTGGAAGCAAGAATAGTTTCAAAAACTTTAGAAAGACAAGAGATGAGAGCAATTGGACGATAGTTGGAGGGTTGAGAGCAGTCACCCTTCTTTGGGACAGGTTGAATGTGAGCAAACTTCCAGCATGAAGGGAAGACGTTAGAGGATAGACAGAGACGAAAGAGTTTGCCTAGGCAGGGAGTCAGCACGGAAGCACAGTTTTTGAGAACAACAGGAGGAACACCGTCCGGACCGTACACCGTATTAGTGTTAAGCCCAGAGAGGGTAGAAAGTACATCTTTGGAAGAGATTAGGATATTAGGCATAAGTAAGAGAGAGGAGGGCGGAGAGGGAGGAATAGCACCGGAATCATCCAAGGTGGAGTTTCTAGCAAAAGTTTGAGCGAAGAGTTTAGCTTTGTCAGAGGAAGGAGTGATGGTTGTGCCATCAGAGTGGGAAAGGGGAGGGAAAGACGAGGAAGAGAAATTGTTGGAGAGGTTTTTGGCTAGATGCCAAAAAGCTTGGGAAGAGCTAGAGTTGGATAGTTCAGTGCATTTATTATTGATGAAAGATTGTTTGGCAAGTCGAAGAACAGATTTGGCTTGATTCCGGGCAGAAACATATGAAGAATGAGAGTCTTGAGTTTTAAGGCGTCGGTACCGTTTGAATGCTTCCTCCTTATTGCGGACAGCAGTAGAACAGGCGTGAGTAAACCAAGATTTTTTAGCATTAGTCTGAGAGAAAGAGAATGGAATGTATGCTTCCATGCCCGATAGGATTACCTCGGTAATGCGTTCAGCACTCTCCGAGGGTCCTCGGCCACGGAAGCAGAAATAATTCCATGGGAAATCAAAGAAGTACTGCCGAAGAGCCTCCCAGTCGGCAGCGCCAAAGTGCTACAAGCGCCGCCGGCTAGGAGGATCGGGTGGCCGTACTGGAGAGATAGGACAGGTGACAGAGATAAGTTTATGGTCGGAGGAGCCCAAAGGAGAGAAAAGATCGACAGTATAAGAAGAAGGGTTAGAAGTTAGAAACAGGTCAAGAATGTTGGGCCGATCTCCGATGCGATCCGGGATACGGGTGGGTTGCTGAACTAACTGCTCTAGGTCATTTAGGATAGAAAAGACGTAGGCTTGTTCACCAGGTGGATCAGTAGTGTGAGAGGAGAGCCATTGGCGGTGGTGAACGTTGAAATCTCCTAAGATGGAGATTTCTGAGAAAGGAGAAATGGATAGAATATGTTCCACTGTAGAGTTTAGATAGTCAAAGAATTTGGGAAAGTTGGTAGAGTTAGGGGAAAGATAGACAGCACAGAAATATTTAGTAAGAGAATGACAGGAAAGTTTGAGCCATAAAGTTGAGAATTCAGAGGAGTCGAAATCGGGAACACGAGAGCAAGTGAGTTTGTTGTGCACATATGCACAACATCCGCCTTTGGCTTTGAAACTAGGATAGAGAAAGTAGGAGGATACAGAGAAGAGGCTGCTGGATGTTACTACAGACACCTGAGTTTCGGTGAGGAAGAGAAGATCAGGTTTGTAGGAGGAGAGATGGTGCTCAACAGAGTGAAAGTTAGAGGAAAGTCCGCGAATGTTGCAGAAATTAATAGAAAGAGTAACAGGCCGAGGTCCATGTAATTGTGTGGAAATAATATTTTCGTCATCAGGAGATGGTCGGTCGGGTGTGAGGGCATTTGGGGGGCTCCGAGGCTGGGCTAGAATTCCTATTTTTTTTTTTTTTTTTTTTTTTAATTTTGGTGTGGAGGAATGAAGTGTAGTGAAGTGGATAGGAGGAGGAGGTGGTGATGCTAAATCGGTAAAAATTGCTAGTTTGAGCGGTTTTCGCTATCCCCAAGTCTGTAAGGGAGCTGGAGATGTCTCCCACTGACACTAGTGCGCGCCCAGACACGGCTGGCGATGGATGGGACGGACCTGTGCTGCTTAAGACTTGCTTGCCTACCTTCCAGGCCTTGTACTACGCATATTTTTGGCGATGTCATATGACAATTGCCTCGGTGATGGCCGTATTTTTTATATAGGAACCCGCAGTCATGTTGTTGTTGTTCCCCAAGCTGCCTGGCCGAATAGCCCCAAGGCCCCGAGCAATAGAACAAAGGAAAAAAATTAAGGAATTACAAGAAAAGGCTGATGAAAATAATGGAAAGTTGGATGAGGAGGATAAGAGAAATTTTTACTGGAGAGTGAGGGACGGAAAAGTGAGGAAGTGGTTTATAAGAGTAGAAAGGAGGGGGAGATCAGGGAGGGGAGAGAATGTGATGAGAGTTGTGACGGAGGAGGAGAACGGGGTGGAGGTGTCACAGGGAGAGACCGGAGACAAAGAGGCAGACCCAGTAGTGCTAACAGGGGAGTAGGGTACGGACTGGAGGAGCGGGATGGTGTAATTGCTGAAGGAATGGTAGATGGATTAAGGATTATGTTTAGTAATGTGGATGTGTTTACTCAGGACAAGAAAAGAGAACTGATATGTAGGTTGCAGGATGAAGAGGAAAAACCTGATGTCATAGCCCTACAGGAAGTAAGACCAAAAAATGTTAGAATTGAAAGGGAACTGGTGGAATATAGTTTGGAGGGTTTTGAGTTATATGAGAGAAATGCTATTAGAGCAGAGGTTGGAAGAGGACTGTTTATTTATGTAAGAAAAGAGCTCAAGGTTAATGAGGTGGATATGAGACAGCAGTATTGCGAGTATTTGTGTATTGAAGTAAAATGTGTAAGAGGATCATTTCTAATTGCCTCTATATATAGAAGCCCAAATAATAGCAGGGGAGAGGATGATAACCTACTGAAAGCAATGGAGGAGATAGATAATAGAGAGAACAAATATAAAATTTTGATTGGAGATTTCAATTTGCCAAGGATCAACTGGGCAAATTGTACTACTCCAGCGGGACAGGGTAGCCTGGAAAATAAGTTTATAGAGAAAGTGAGAGATTGTTTTTTAACGCAACATATTGTAGAGATGACAAGATATAGAGATGGGACACAGGGGAGTGTACTTGATTTGATTTTTAGCAATGAAGAGGATATAGTGGAACATGTTAATGTGGATAGCCCTATAGGTCGTAGTGACCATGCCTGTATAAGCTTTAGTTGTAACATTAAATCGGAGAGGGATAATAGAAGCAATAGAAAAATATACATGTATGATAGAGCAGATTATGAGCTGCTGAGACGGTGTTTGGACATTGACTGGGGGGACTATTTGAACGGTGAAGACGCTGAAGGAATGTGGAGGAAAATTAGAGTCAAACTGGAGAATGCTGTATCCAAAAGTGTACCAGTAAGGGAATATAAGGATAAAACAAAATTGAGGAAAAGAACTAACCCAGAATTGCCAATGAAAAGAAAGCTTTGGATATTGATTAGAAGAAAGAAACGATTGTGGGAAAGATTAAAATTGTTAAAAAAGAACAGGGGGTCTAGTATAGAGGCTAAGGAAGTGGATCTGGAATGCAGACAAATAAACAATAAAATAAGGTGGGAAACAAGGAGGGGGGTGAAGGAGAGGGAGAGAGAGATAGCTAGAAATGTGAAGGATAATCCAAAAATATTCTGGAAGTACATTCAGGAAAAGTTAACAAGAAGAGTAGGGATCCCAGAGCTGGTGGGGGGGTTGAATGATGGGAGTAGAGCGGAGACTGATAAGGAGAAAGCAGAGGTGCTGGGGAAATACTTTGGGGGGGTACTAACAGTGGAGTCGGAGGATGCAGTGCCTACTATTCCCATCAAACAGGCACCGGCACTAGAACTAATAGAGTTTTCCCATGCTAGAATAAGAAGGGCTATAGAAAAAATGAACAGAAGTAAGTCACCGGGACCGGATGGGATACACCCAAGAATCATAAAGGAAGGAGGGGAGATGTTAGTAGAGCCATTGAAAATGTTATTTGAGGTATCGTTTAATACAGGACAAATCCCGATGGACTGGAGAGAGGCGAACATAACAGCTATATTTAAGAAGGGAAAGAGAAATGACCCAGGGAATTATAGACCAGTCAGTTTGACAAGTGTTGTGTGTAAACTAATGGAAACGGTAATTAGAGAAGGAATAATGGATCATATGAAGTCAAACCAACTTTTCAGTGGGAGACAGTTCGGATTCTTGCCGGGGAGGTCGACGGTACTACAGCTAATTAAGGTGGTAGATGATTGGATGCAAATTCTAGAAGATGGTGATGTAATAGACGTGGTATATTGCGATTTTATGAAGGCCTTCGATAAGGTCCCACATAAAAGGTTAATAGAGAAAGTTAGAAGCTATAATATAGGGGAGAAATGTGTGAAATGGATAGAAGCCTTCCTGAAAGATCGGAGACAGAGGGTACTGGTGAATGGAATAGGCTCGGGGTGGAGGGAAATTACAAGTGGGGTACCTCAGGGATCTGTGTTGGGACCACTGCTGTTCGTTATATTTATCAACGACTTGCCTGAAGTTATAACTAATGGAAGTGAGGTATACCTGTATGCGGATGACACTAAACTGTATAGAAGAGTGAGGAGTAAGGAAGATATGGGTTTGCTTCAAGGAGATGTGGAGGGCATGAAGGGATGGTCTGAGCATTGGTTAATGCCTTTTCATCCAAAAAAATGCAAGTACATGCGGATTGGGACCAGCAAGATAGACAAGGTAGGATACAGTATGTATGAAGCGATGGAGGAAGTGAGTGCAGAAAAGGATATAGGAGTAGTGATAGACAATAAGTTAAATTTCTCAGAACATTTAGCGGAAAAGATAAACAAAGCCAATAGAATTGTAGGGTTGATAAGGAGGACATTTGTGTCACTTGACGAAGAAATCTTCAGGAATCTATATACAGCGCTGGTTAGGCCGCACCTGGAATATGCAAACCAGGTGTGGGCTCCATATATGGTAAAGGATATAGAAGCAGTGGAGAAAGTGCAGAGGAGAGCTAGCAAGCTGGTACCAACGTTGAAGAACGCGGGCTATGAGCAGAGGTTGAGGACACTGGGGCTTCCGACACTGGCATATAGGAGAAAGAGAGGGGATATGATAGAGACTTTTAAGATAGTGTCAGGAAAGTACGATGAGGATGTGTGTGAAGGTATCTTCTTGATGCGGGAGGGAACAAGAACGAGAGGACACTCTAAGAAAATTTACAAAGAAAGAAATAGGCTTGAGAAGGCAAAGAACTCATTTTGTGATAGAGTGGTAAATGAGTGGAACGCACTGCCCCAGTATGTAGTCGATTCCGAATCAATAAGGGAGTTTGAAAGTAATCTTGATAAAGCATGGGGAAGACAAGATTTGAAGTTTGATTATAAAACAAAAATACAGAATAGTAAAAATGTTGCGTCTGCTACCGCCGCCGCCAACACCGTGAACAACCGCAGCAGTGCAAGTACTGGTACTGAGCTGGATACACAGGCATAGTTTGCCTTTTTCCAGAGGATCTACTGTAAGAAACTGTAAGAAACTGTAAGAATTCCAATGCCATAACCGAGCCATCACCACCCATAACGAGGGGCGTCGCGCTCCTTGGTGCCGCGAGAAGAGCGGCGAACACATCCAAAGGTATCCAAAGGTAAAGGAGCGCCCCCACAGAACCCTCCCTGCCGACCACAATAAAGCCTGGGTGACCGAAGCCACTCCATGGCGGGGAGCTGAGGAGGGTGCGGAAACGCCCGGGAAACCAAAGCCCCACCCAGGGCCCTGTGCCCCTCAGCAATTATGAAGAGAAAGTTGAGGGGCAAGGGAAAAATGTGACGCTTTGGCTTCCAATCTTGGTAGATTGGGAGGTCAATCTACGGAAGAGACGCCGTCACTTGAGATCTAGAAAATATATAAGTTAAAGGAACAGTCAGAGTAAGCTATGTATGGCAGAGATCGCTCAGTTCTCACTCTGATAGACCAGCCCATCACCACATGACTAGAACCCAATCCTCTCAGCATCAGCTAGGAATGGCCATAGAAAGCTGCCTTTGGCGGGGGGATAACTCCCCTATTTCAACCCCTTTCGGGGTTGGGCACCCGCAGTCATTAAGTTAATTAAAGAGTAAAGTTATGTAAATGATAATCTGCACAATTTAAGGGAATATAAGTTTATGTAATATTTTAATAAATGGTTGTCACAAATTCCTGGATTTGACATTTATAGTAATAACTGCAGTACTGTAGCCTATGTGCTGTAGTATTTTTGCAGATAATATTCTTATAAATACAGTACTACTGTATTTCATTCATATTCTGTTGTTCCTGTTTTGATTTGTTTGTTTTGCAAGTTTTACATTTTAATTATTTTATTTACCATTTAAATATTCATGTTCATTTATGATATCTTGTAGCCTACTTTCTTGCATGTTTGATGATAATCTATAGTTAAAAACTATGATGAATTTATATAATACAGTAAATGTTGGTGGGTGAGGGCTGGTCCTATCCAGAATGAGGTTTGGCATCCTCTACCCAACCTTAGCTGTTTCTGTCTGTCACTTTTACTGTCCTATTTTTCCTTCTGGGGCCAGGGGGCTAGGAATCCTCCTCCCCTTGTATAATTCTCCTACTCAACGAGACAGAGAAACGGGCGAGAAAACACGAAAGTGGTCCTGGACCCTGAGAATAGGAACTTGAAATGTTGTTTCTGTTTGGGCTTTATCTCGTGTCGGCCACCCCCAGAAATGGGGTATGGTGCCTGAGTATATACATACATACTTACAAATGTTGGTACTTTTCCCAGGACTATGGTGATGGTGGTTGTGGTGATGAAGATGAAGATTGTGTTATGGGCGAGGTGTTGATGTGGGAGAGTGAGGGTAAGACGTACACCCTCCCTGTAGAGTACCTGGATGACTCCCTGTATGACCAGATCTTTGGGGAGGCTGACCCGGGCTCCAGGCGCCTCGGGGGTTCCCTGCCGGATCTGCCCTCCGGTCATCCTGCAGCAGTGTTTTTCTCAAGTGATCTTGAGGATCAGTGGAAGAAAAGTGGCATCCCATACAAGGTAAATTACCAATAGTAACATTTTGATTATATGGAAATCTTATAGCTTTTTTACTACTTACTACTTAAGGATGGAGTCAGAACTTTGTATATAGAATGGAAGAGAGGAATAAAAAGTGATGGATATATAGGATGGATGATCAATAAACAAGCTAAAACTTCTTGTAAAGTGGTCGGAATAAAGCCGGATGTAATTTGTTCTGTGGCCTTGTGCATACTGACTGATGATATGTTGTTTGTAGATTGTGAATATGTTATGTTTAGGACATTTTATTGGCATGTTCGGTAGCCTTCATGGTTGGTAGCCTTCTAAGAATAGGGTAAGACGGGGTAATTTCGCCGAAAATCATGGTTTTTGACGAATAGAAACTGCCATAAATGGAATTTTGAATTTTTTATTTTTTTTATCTATACATTCAGCCTTTCTGCTATAGATGCCCAAAAAAAAAAAAAAAATATATAATGTTTTGGTCATGCTGCCGATTTTTTTTTAAAAGTTACTCTCGCGGCGAAATTACCCCCCCGGGCGGGGTAATTTTGCCGCGACCTATTTTACACATCATATTGTTAGTAAATTAGATATCATTATATGATTAATGGCCAGACAAAACACGAGTGTGCAGGTAAAACCAATGAAAACATGCACAAACCCAAACTGCCACTAAACATGCCAATAGAAAAACATCGCACGCACGCACACTCGCACACTCGCACACTCGACTGAACGGGGCGGGCAGAGATGCAGATGTGTCACACGTGTAGGCTTAGGCGCCACTGTGTCTAGTGCGGGTGTGGAGTTTTGGATATGTAGTGCGGGTGTGGGCATGTCTGGTGCGGTTGTGGATGTATTTATTAGGCCTACGGGTGTGGACGTATTTAGTGCGGGTGTGGATGTGTCTCGTGAGGGTGCTAGTGCAAAGTACCAGGCACCAGCTGACGGGTACTGCCAACACTGTGTCACACGCACCACCACAGTGGACGCACCCACATACAAACACACCCACAAACACCCCCACACACACCTGACCATACCGTCAGACGTGCCGCTAGCCCCGGCGCCAGGCCCCTTGAAACTGCAACACAACCTAAGCCAAACTAGCTCTACAACCTAAGCCAAACTAGCTATACGACCTAAGTCAAACTAGTTCTACGACCTAAGCCAAAACTGCTCTACAACCTAAGCCAAACTGCAGCCGTATCCATGCAATAGTTTCGGAGATATCGGCGTTTGAATGCAAATTATTAGCGTCGCGGCGAAATTACCCCGTCTTACCCTAACATAGAAACGACATAGAATGCAAGTTAACATCATGAATAGCATCCATACATAAGATTAGCTCCAAAAATGTTTTGTTTGGGGGGGGGGGGGTAAAATGGGTTAATTCCGCCGTAACAACAATAATTCTAATTCAAAGGCCCATAGCTCCAAAACTATTACACTCTAACCTCCATTTAACGGACTCCGATATAACGGATATCGGCAATAACGGTAAAAAAATGTAGGCCGGACAATGGACCCAGTAACGGACAAAGTCCGTTGCTCGAAAAAAAGTTGGAGCAAAGTCCGTTGCTCTATCTATTTATCTCTTTAACCCTCCAGCCCCGGCTATGTATTATATATAAATTCCTCGAAATCCGGGTGTTTTGGCCGAAAAACGTCTAGCCTAGGCTACCGTATATTCGTTAATCAGACTGCTTCCCGCATTCCCGCGCATCCCCAAGCGTAGCTGTGTTATTTACCTGTAAAATGGCATTAAGTAGAGCTCTCTAAGTCAACTGGGTGAGCTGTGATGATGATTTCATTGGAGATAACTTTATGGCCAAACCAGCCCCTTTACACCACTTTTCGATACTGAACAACAACATACAGGCACACACGAACAAGCGACGCTCTCCTTCTTGTGGCCGGAGATGCGGAGCGTCGGTCCAGCCGGCTGTTGTTTACATGCGTCGGACCGACGCCTCGCACAGCAAGCTCACAGGCTGTGACGTCATGGGTGTTTAAGTGGGTGTACAAGAGGTCATCCGGGTTGCCTGGGCCAAGGTTTTTATGGGTGTACAAGAGGGCATCCGGGAAGGAAGGGTTAATGCACCTACCTAAATCCCTTGTACGTTAACATAACTATGTCTTATTTGGACTTTTTGTAATCTTTGAATCATTTCTAATATGATGGAATTGAAAAATATAATATCCTTCCAGCACATAGATAAATAATAAATAAGATAGTCAACAAAATATTTCAATTCTCCCCTCCGTGCCAGCAGAGACGGAAGATTTACGTTTGATAGATTTTTTGTTTTGTTTTTTCCCTCGATATACACACACTTTCTATTTATCTATCTCTCTAATTCATCTACCTAAATCCCTTATACATTAACATAACTATGTCTTATTTGGACTTTTTGTAATCTTTGAATAATTTCTAATGTGATGGAATTGAAAAATATAATATCCTTCCAGCACATAGATAAATAATAAATGAGATAGTCAACAAAATATTTCAACCCTCCCCTCCGTCTAGGCGCCGAGCTTCCCAGACGGGAGATTTACGTTTGATAGATTTTTGTTTTGTTTTTGTTCCCACGGTATACACAAAATGATGGGGATATATTATAACATGTTTTTAATTGACATTTGTGTCGTTTTTGCTGATTATGAGTTGGTAAAAAATTAAATCTTTAATTCTATCATATCGGAAATGATTCACAGATTATATAGAGACCAAATAATATACACTTTTAACCCGTCCAGCCCCGGCTAGTTTTGTAATGTTTGTTCACCAGAACCCGGCCGGTTTTCAAAAAATGGTTTTATTCCAGAAACAATAGCGAATGGGTTAGGAATGAAGGAAAAACCACGAAAAACCGCTCAAAAAGCTTAACCCTTGGTTCCCGGATGACCTCTTGTACGCCCATAAAAAAGCATGTAACAGGTACCCGGAAGGCCTCTTATGCACCCATGACGTCACAGCCTGTGAGCTTGCTGTGCGAGGCGTCGGTCCGACGCATGTAAACAACAGCCGGCTGGACCGACGCTCCGCATCTCCGGCCACAAGAAGGAGAGCGTCGCTTGTTCTTGTGTGCCTGTATGTTGTTGTTCAGTATCGAAAAGTGGTGTAAAGTGGCTGGTTTGGCCATAAAGTTATCTCCAATGAAATCATCATCACAGCTCACCCAGTTGACTTAGAGAGCTCTACTTAATGCCATTTTACAGGTAAATAACACAGCTACGCTTGGGGATGCGCGGGAATGCGGGAAGCAGTCTGATTAACGAATATACGGTAGCCTAGCCTAGACGTTTTTCGGCCAAAACACCCGGGTTTCGAGGAATATATATATAATACATAACCGGGGCTGGAGGGTTAAAGAATGGTCCTACAGAGCCCCCGAAAACGTATTTTACAAGAGTAAAAAATTGAAGGCAATTACCCCCAAAAAACAGGTTATTGCGCGCTCACGCGCACGCACGTGAACTTTGAGAGTTTTCAACCATCGGCACGGTTGCGTGGGATACGTACACAGTTCCCATACAAATCTGAGCCCACCTGAGGTTACGGTCGGCGCAATTAGGGTGACGCGCCAGGCGCGTCTCTGGGGCTGTGCGTTACATACATCGCCGACGCGTCAGGCGCGTCGCTGGGGCTGTACGGGTTAAGTGTGTTCAATAGTTTTGCATTATCAATAGGGTGTAGCACAAGGGATTACCAGGATTTATTTCAGGTACAGTAAAAAAAAGGATGCATAACAGTTAAATGTCACGATCCGGACACCTGTACTCAACACCAGATTTTTCTCAAGGAATTTCCGGATTACATCCGGACTGGACAGTATTTAGCAGCAACGGACATTTAGCAGGAACGGACAGGTGCTTGCACGCATTTGTCCGTTAAATGGAGGGTCGAGTGTATATACTGTAGATTTGGCTGCTGTTGGTCTTAGGTTATAGAGGAATGCCGACCTAACAATGTTATTTGAGGTTTTGATCCATTATACAAACAAATGGCTTCTGAGTAATATAATTGTTTACCAATGAATAATTGTGTATGCATAGAGACAGACTAAGGAATGAAGAGGTACATAGGAGAGTGGGACAGCAGGAACCCTTATCGGCCAAAGTGGATATAAGGGTGCTGCGCTGGTATGGACATGTTGAACGAATGGGAGACAAAGGCTTACAAAGAGAGTATGTAAGTCAGAAACAAGAGGAGGGATAAATATACTGAGGGAGAAAGTTTGTATGTTCTATTTCGGGTTCTAAATTAGACCCAAATTGTGAGTATAACAGGGATGGAGTATTCGTATTTGTTATTCGTATTCAAATTATTACAAACATAAGTTGTTGTTGTTGTTGTTCCCTAAGCTGCCTGGCCAAACAGCCCTGAGTCCCTGAGGAAGGCCATGGCCACGATCGGGCTTTCCCACAGAGCTCTCATTGAGTGTAGATTGTGTTGTTGGCGTAAGTGGTTGTGTGAAATGCAGTCTTCTATGATATGTTTAATGGTATGGGGTGCTGTGTTACATCCCGGGCAGACGTCGACAACGGAGTCATCCAGTCTCTTCTGATAGCTCAGGAGAGCTGGATGGTGTCCGCATCTCAGCCTGGCCAGGTGGACTCTGTCCTCGCGAGGAAGGGAGGATTCGGAAGGATGGATTTCGGGAGGTCGTGCATGCAGCTGCGTGTTGTCTGTGAGTGAGTGGATGGATCGGTGAGAGATATGAGTATGGATGTGCTTCTGGAAGTTGGTTCGGGGTGGGCAGGGAGGGAGAGAGGACAATAATTGTGTGTGATACCGTGTGCTGGGTGTTGTTTTAATATTTTTTGGTGTCTGTGGGTGTGTTGCCATGTAGTTTAGTGGATGGTCTTGGTTCGTGGAGGCTGCTGCCAGGAATTGAGTGCCTCTCATGTCCAGATGGTCTTTGACTTTGAGGATTTTGGTTTCTTGATGTAGGTGATCTGTGGGTGCAGTAGCTGTGCAGCCTGTAATGATCTTCAGGGCTTTGTTTTGAATAGTCTGTAAGGTCTTATGATGTGTTTCAGCTAGATTAGAAGCCCAAGCTGGGCTTGCGTATTGTTTATATACTGTGGTGGTAGTTTCTTTGTTGTGTCCGAATTTTGTGTGAGCAAGTGACCTGAGGGCGTTAAGTCTGGGTGTCAGTTTCTTTTTAATGTTTGTGGTGTGCTGTTTGAATGTCATATGAGTATCATATGTTACTCCTAGGATTTTGGGTGTGTGTGTATGTGTTAGGGGTGTGTTGTTTATGGTGAGTTGAGGGATGTATTCGTGTTCTCCTGTCCAGCTTGTGAGCAGGGTTGCGGTGGATTTGGCTGGGGCTAGATTAAGTCTGTTTGTAGTGCACCAGCCATGTAGTGTGTTGAGATAGGGTTGAAGGAGATCTGTTGCTCTTTTTGGGTCATGGTGTGTGCATGTGAGTGTTATGTTATCTGCATAGGAGGCTAAGTTTATTTGGGGTGTATTGGGTGTAGTTATATCGTGCATGTACAGATTGAAGAGTGCAGGCGATAGGACGGATCCTTGTGGGACTCCGTTTGGAAAGTTTCTGATTTTAGATGACTGACCGGCAAAAGATACGTGTGCACATCTGCCTGCTAGGAAGTTGGCCAGCCACATTTTTGTGTTGTTGTGCATGTTTGTGTTGTAGATTTTGTTTGTTAGGTTGTGGCGGGAGATGCGAAGGCTTTACTAATGTCGAGTGTGGCTAATAGTGATCTGTGTGGTGGTCTAGCCGAGTTGATGCCGTCAAAAGCTCTTTGTGTAAGGTCTGTGAGAAGAGTGTTTGTGGAGTGCAGTGGCCTAAAGCCATGTTGTGTTGGAGCTAGGGGTAGGTCAGGTGTAATTAGTTGTAATACTAGGCGTTCCATGACTTTGGAGGGGGAGCAAAGGAGTGTGATGGGGCGGTGCGAGGAGGGTAGCGTGGGGTCTTTGTTGGGTTTGGGGAATGTGGTGATGATACCATGCTTCCAAATGTATGGTATTGTGTTGTGTGAATAGCTGTAGTTTGATATGTTAGTGAGTGCTTGTATGCCTTGTGGTCCCAGGTGTCTGAGGTGTATGTTGCTTATGTTGTCTAGGCCACAGGCGGGTGAGTGCTTGAGATTGTTGATGATATGCTTTGTCTGGTGATTGGTGAAGGGTGTATAGTGAAGAGGGCGATACAAGACGCTAAAAGGAAGACAGATGAGGCATGTGGGAGAAAGATTCGTGAACAGTTTCTGAATGACAGGAAAGCATACTACAGAGCTGTGAAAGAAGCCAGAGGGAAGAAGACAGTGTGTCTCAGGTGGTAGGATGAGGGACATGAATGGGGAAGTGGTAGAGGGTGATGGTGTGGTGAAAGTATGGAAAGATCATTTTAGTAGCTTAGCTGTAAAGAGTAGGGGGAAGGCAAAGATCTCATCCATAGGAATGGAGAGAGGTAGAATAAACAGGGTAGTTGAAAGCCAGATAAGCAGAGAAGAAGTAAAAGAAGCAATCAATAGACTTAAAATGGGCAAAGCTGCTGGAGTAGATAACATCCCAGGTGAAATGCTGAGATATGGAGGAGAAGAAGCTGTTGACATAATGCATAGGTTATGTAAATTAGCATGGGAAAAGGAAAGTGTACCAGAGGACTGGAGGAAAGCAGTGATAGTACCATTGTACAAGGGGAAGGGTAGTAAAGAAGAGTGTAAGAATTATAGGGGAATTAGCTTGCTTAGCATACCTGGAAAGGTACACGCAAGAGTAGTAACACAGAGGCTACAGAAGATAACGGATGACAAAATAGGCGAGGAACAGGGAGGTTTCAGAAAGGGCAGGGGCTGCGTTGACCAGATAGCCTCAATGCGATTGTTGGTAGAGAAGTATCTGGCCAAAAACAAAAAACTCTATGCAGCATTCATGGATTTGGAAAAAGCCTACGACAAAGTAGACTGGGAGGGCCTGTGGGATGTGTTAACAGTATATGGTGTGGGAGGAAAGTTGCTAATGGCAGTAAAATCTTTTTATAGGAATGCAATGGCAAATGTGAAGGTAGGGGATAAGTTAAGTGAAAGTTTTGAGGTCAATGTAGGTGTAAGACAGGTGTGGTAAACTATCAATGGAAGTTAAATATTACTAAGCTATAATGAATCAAATAAAATCAATCTAAATGAAAACTACTCTATATCTAAATTGAATTCAATCTGAAACAAGCTAATTTATATCCAAAGGTCTCACATAACAAATGTATATATAGGGTAAGGTTATAAGGGTTAATATTAGCCAGGAATTAACTCACCAATAGTTCCACGTGGCAATGAGGCAAGGGAGAACGTTTTACCCAATATGGTGGTGGACAATGGGGAACGAGACTTCGGTCCCAAGACTCAAGTCAAGTTAAAGAAAGAATAAATGATTACATGGGAATGGACATGAATAATATGCTTATCTATCAGTCAGTCATGATGTCGATGAGAGCGTCGTGATGGTGTAGCTGAGTGTATTGCTGTATGTGTATTGTGATTACAGGCACAAAAGCACGATGAACTGAGGGCGGAAAATTGGATGTTAACTGGTTGGTGTTCGTGAAGGCTCTGGCATACCTCAAAAGCACACCTTGCTGCCTTGGCAAACCGCCAGGAGCCCAAATTATCGTACCGCATTTAGGTTGCTCTATACGATCTATCTATCTATCTATCTATTGCCAGACGCCTTACTCCCCTTACGAGGGTGGCCATACACAGAATGCCCCCAAGCGGACCTATTCCCTGTGAGAGGGACAACCCGAGCCAGTTTAGTGAAGGACTTACAGGATTGACCACTCAATTCAGGATCCGTCCGACTCCGAGGCCCTCTGTGTATCTTGTTAGCACTATTTTTCTACAGTGGTGTTCGGCTAATCCATCCACTAACCTGCCTTACCCTTAGGTAAGCAGTACGGATTTGTATCAGGTTTACTCCCCTAGACAGGTTGCCAACCAAGGCTGACGAGTCCCATCCACCCGGATTTGTATAAGGTTGTCTCCCTAGATGAGTTGCCGACCAAGGCTAACGAGTCCCATCCACCCGTTACTCCACTCTATACGATAAATTATATTAATATATACGATAAATTCATATATACTACATAAGACCATGGCAATATTGCTTAATAGCATATTAGGCCTTTTATAACTTAACTTATTTACAATCTTATAATATACGATCTACTCATCCTACGTCGTGCTGTAGGAGAGATCGTGACGTCACAGAGACATACGAGATCACAAAAGCGTCATATTCTATCGTATTTATACGATACACTCCCCCCACAAAAAAGACCTGAACCCCACCTTAAACCTAAAGTTGCCCAGAGGCTATCTTCTGACGCCACAAGTCGACGGCGCCAGCAGCAGCGCGTCTGGGACGCGTCCCGGTCCGAGCATGATCACCATCAGTAAGAGGTGAGTCGTTCCTTTGAGAATCCTCGGACCCAGCAATAACAGGTGGAGCCTCAGATTGCAATGCGGAATCGAGCTCCAAAGCGTACAAACGTGCGATAGGACGAACAGTAGTTCCAGTGGCTGTCTTCAATAGCGCCACCCGCTCTACAGAGTCTGCCCCTTGTATACCTCCAATACGCGGCCTAATTTCCAGTATAAACGAGGACTATCTTCTTTAATTAAAACAACTTCACCAACTGTAGGTGCCGTTGGTCTACCAGAGGGAGTAACACTCCTTTCCCTCAATGCTAGCAGATATTCACTAATCCACCGTTTCCTAAAATCCTCGATTATCCTGGATATATACTGGTATCTCTTAGACACCGCTACCTCAGAGTACAACGAGGGATCCTCTAACTCTACTATGGACTGAAAATCAGATGGAAACGCAGTCAATGGTTTTCCATATAGCAAGTGAGCTGGCGTTAATGGTAGTGGTTCTTGCAGGTCGGTGTACACATACAGTATGTAAGCGGGCGATCATTCACGACTGCCTCTATCTTTGTGAGGACTGTCGTCAACTCACTTTTCTTTAATAGAGCACGTCCTACAACCGCTCTTAGTCCCGACTTTACTATGCCGACACATCGTTCCCACATTCCACCAAACCAAGGTGCCTTAACTGGAATGAACCTCCATTCGCACTTCTTCTCTCCCAAAAAAGTGATAACAGTAGGATCACTACTCATATCCTTTAGATATTTTGATGCTTGGACATAAGTGGGAGCATTGTCGCTAAGAATGAGTTGAGGGAATGAACGACGGGCACAAAACCGTCTGAACGCCAGCATAAATTCTTCGCTAGACATATTATCACATAGTTCTAGGTGTACCGCTCGAGACGTCGCACAGGTAAACAATAGTATATAAACCTTCTCATGCTCCCTCGTCTTCAATGCCCCTGTGTAATCTAATCCTACCGCTTGGAAAGGTTCTACGTGCTTTTCACGGCATTCAGGTAGAGGTGGAGCTGGTCCAGTTGCATATGGTTTACCCTTTAGTCTCTGGCATATTACACACTTTCTCACTACGCGTCGAGCTACTTGTCGAACTCTGGGTATCCACCATGTGAGACGTAAATTTGATATAATATGACATACTCCGTAGTGTTTTACTTCCCTATGTGCACGTATGATCAATAGATCAGTAACGTGATGTCTTGTTGGCATAAGTATAGGTCGGTTTGTGCCGTCTGGTACACCCGACCACTTCAGGCGACCCTCACACCTGATGAGGCCATTGTCTAGGTGCAACCGTAGTTGACGCACTATATTAGGCATTAATGTCTTATTCGAGCCTTTCAAGGATTCTAATTCATTGGAAAAGGTTTCTACTTGAACCCATTTGATCAAAGTTACTTCAGCTGCTTTAAATTCACGAGCATCAATGTTGTGACCCCTGTTGCAGAGTTGGCCCGTTACTTTAAGCTTGAGATTGGATACATATCGCAACACCCAAGCTACAACTCTGACTAGTTTATTATAGTCACCGAATCTTGCCCACTTCATGATAGGACCCGGTGGCTCATTTGGTTGGGCTGTAACTGCCACTGTTTCCAGTGGCAGAAGTCCCTCACCAACAGCATGCCATATCGTCCATTCACTTTCATGGAGCAGCCACTTTGGACCATGCCACCACAATTCGGACTTCATTAACTGGCTAGCCGTTATACCCCTAGTTATGAGATCACTAGGGTTTTCTTTTGTATTTACATAATGATAAGCAACGTCTGGCAAAAGGGCTCTAATCTCATCTACCCTATTCCGCACATAAACTGGCAGAGACTTCTTGCTATGTATCCAGTTGAGTGCGACCTGACTATCGCACCATACATGAACGATTTCAATATTTAATTCGCTCTCGTATGCTGCGCGTACATGTTGCACCAGACGTGCTAATAGCAGCATGGCAGTCAATTCCATTTTAGGGATAGTTACCTTTTTAACCGGGGCTACCTTGGCCCGGGCTGTAACTAAATGTGCCCCAAATGAAGTAACAACATATATGGCTACCCCGTATGCCGTGGCGCTAGCATCGCAAAACGTGTGTAACGTAACGTCACCGAACGCCGCCACTTTACGAGGTATAGGTTTAGTACATAGGATGGCATATTCATTCAACAACAATGTCCCTTGGTCATTCAGGTCCTCGGGCAAACTGTCATCCCATCCTATCTTACGTCTCCAAACTTCCTGCATTAGAATCCTAGCTCTTATGGTAACGGGTAATGCTAGACCCAAAGGATCAACAAATTGCGCAACTTTGCTCAACAGACTTCTTTTGGTGTGCGCTCCTGTCTGCTGAGCAAAAGACCTTGTTTGAAAAGTTAGTAGGTCATGTTTAGGTTGCCAGATCATCCCCAAATTTCTGGACTTTTCCTGGTTAAGAGATGCCGTACCATCCACCTGTATTAAACTCTGAAGATCTTCACTATTAGTAACCCACTCGCGGAGAAATAGATGTGCATCCGCAAACAATCTGCGTGCTTGCCAGTATGCACATAACAAATCATTTTGACTATCGCTAGTACCCTGCAAATTGTCAATGTATAATCCGCGAGATAGTTTACTTGTGTCCTCATGAGTGTCAGCTAGATGTTTTCTGATTGTGGCATTTAACAAAAACTGCGAGCAAGTGGCCCCAAAGAGTACAACCCGAAAACGGTATATTATGATGGGACTTTCAGAGTCGCTAATGTCGCCGAACCAAAGAAAGCGGGTAACATCTCTATCTTCCTCCTTTAGCTTGACCATCAAGAATGCCTTCTCGATGTCACTGGTATAGGCATACTTCCCCAGCCTAAACCGCAATAGATGTTGGGACAGGTCCGACACCATGGACGGACCTGTCAACAGGCAGTCATTTAGACTGGGTTGTTGTCCTTGGTGGGCAGAACAGTCATACACCACCCGTATTGGTGTGGTGACGCTGTCTTTCTTTACCCCATGATGGGCCAGATAGTGAACCCTACCCTTCTTACACGGTTCCTTGACATCGACTCTCTCTATAAAGCCCCTATCCTCATAACTCCGAAATACATCGTCATACGCCTGGCGCGTGCTCGGTTCGTTAGACAATTTCCGCTGCAATGCGCGCAAGCGACCTAATGCCAAACCATAGTTGGTAGGCAGGCTTATCTCACTGTTCTTCCAGGGTAAACTAACTTTATATTGCTTGTCTGAGGCACAGTAGCACACAGACTCGTCAAACCTTTGTAGCGCAACTTCCGAGTCATAATCAGTCTCCATAGGATTAATGCCTATGTGATCCAATCTCCACAGTCGTTCCAGGTCGAACTCGGCAGCCATCTTAGGGTCACTAGGTTGGGAATCCTCCCTTCCCAACTCCTCTGCCGCGGTTACATTGACTCTATATATCGAGACCGTGTCGACCAGGACCTTTGACTGTGTAGT
>JBAKBP010021616.1:0-40357 GCA_037953745.1 Lithodes maja
GTATGTATGTATGTATGTATGTACCGGGTATGTATTTACTCAATTAATGTTTGCCATAATAGAAGAACAGTAATTAGTCAGTAAAGTGGTTTCTCTCCTTGATAATGAAAAATTCTTCCTATCCTAAATATACTCCTAACCCGTTCAGTCCCAGTGACGGCAGAGAGCCGTCAGTAGATAAATCACTCCCCAGTCCCAGCGACGGCAGGGAGCCGTCAGTAATATACGATCCTTGTAACTGCCAGTATCAGGCAGTGCCTGGTATCACGACCGTTTGAGCACTGCTCTAGAGTTGGCAATATTTCTCAGCTTAAATCCAAGCCTCTACAGGCTGGGAGAGCCAGTATTCCTCCATCTTTTGAGGTTTTATCTTACAATTTTGGCCACATTGTTTGGGACTGGGGGAGACTTTTATGGTAATACCCTATGGTACAGTTGGGGTTAATGTACGACAGAGTTAACCCCTTGAGGATTATGACTCGTTCTGCAGACTAGTAGACGATTTTCTTCAGATACGAAAGGGTGTATAGGACATCAGGGGATTAAGGGGGTAGTGCTTGGTTTTTGGTCTATACATTTATTTATTTATATATTTTTGAGTTTCCTCGCTAGACGCCTAGACCTATATCAAGCTTAGAAAAAAACATAGACCCTCTTTCAAGATAAATTTTTACTTTTTTCGGTAGAAAAATATCCCGGCCGAAGGTAGGTTCCTTCTAAAATTAGAGACTCGCTATCGCTTGCCAGGAAAATATTGACACCTAAAGGGCACGAAAGATTTTAATAATAACAAAAACATGAGGTGAAAGGTCTCAAAATCGCGAAACTAACGGAACGAACGTCTTAAAACCTCAAAACTAATATGCTAAACATGAGGGAGAAGGGGGTCCAGAAAAAAAGCGAGTACTACCCCCTTAATGAGATAGTCTTTCCCCTTAAAATTCTCAGTCTTCTTGAGGTGTATAAAATCGTCTAATGATAGCCAGAATATACTGTCAAAACGCGTCATGATCCTCAAAGGGTTAATAACAGACGTAATCATACTGTGTAGGTTAATCTTCCTCATTAGGGTATAAGAATTAAATTAAAATATATTTATTTATATTTATTTTTATATTTTATTCATTTTTATATTTATTCCGTGGGCATAGGTGAAAATCAGACCCATCAAATAGATACTTTTTTTTTTTAGCTACAATTATAAGCTAAACGTAAATTGCCAAGTTTCCATCAAGATTTCTCAGTTATTTTGAAGATTTTGTTGTGAAATATGGTGCTAATTATAGAAACTTGGTCTTGATATGATGCAGAGACATAGTAGGTTTTATATGATGCAGAGACATAGTAGTTTTATATGATGCAGAGACATAGTAGTTTTATATTTTCCCATTTAGGTATCGAGAAATTAGCTGCCAAGGGATCAATTTATTTGTGGACTTCTCCTATATCTAATATGGAAGTATATCTCTGCAAGCAAAATTATTAATATAATGGTCTATACATCATCTTGGGTGAGGGGTTGGTACTGTCCGGAGTGAGGTTTTGCATCTTCTACCCAACCTTAGCCGTTTCTGTCTGCCTCTTTTCTTGTACTACTTTTCCAACTTCGGCGACGGGCGCTAGGAATCCTCCTTCCCTTGTAAAATTCACCTGCTAGACGAGACAAGCAATCCTATTCCATATTCTTTTTACTGCTGCCACTACTAAAGACTTTGGTAGATACAGCTCTAAACAGGCGACGCATAACGTAGACAGTAATGAAGATGGCCAAGAGTAGTAGGAACAAGACGTCCAACATGAGGAGTTCCACCCATGAGAGCTTGGCCGCAGGACTCCTCAGCTGCGGCGCCCCTTGGTGACGGATGACGTACTCTGTCCAGAACACCGCACGTTCTCGTGGTGTTGTTAGCTGGTCCCGCAGAGGTCTAGACATTGCCACGATATTCTCCTTGTACCTGTAATAATATGTATTATAATAAACTACACCAATTTGTCAAGTAAACCCTTAATTTCTCGTAGTTTACATACATTTCCATTTGGTATCTTTATCTGCCTAAAATTACAAAAAATAATTAAATTGGACCTACCCTAACCAAACTATAAATCCATAATTTAGTGGGAGGATCACCTTGTACCCATGTTATTGTGTTGTACTTGTGGGAGGATCACCTTGTACCCATGTTATTGTGTTGTACTTGTGGGAGGATCACCCTTGTACCCATGTTATTGTGTTGTACTTGTGGGAGGATCACCTTGTACCCATGTTATTGTGTTGTACTTGTTTATTTGGTCACCCATCATTGCCAACAAAGGGGGTAGCACACGAGGGATTATATATATAAAATTTGCTATGGCCATAATTTTTTCTAGTAACAATTCTGAGTTCTTTTCCATTGCTATCAGAAACTAGATTGATATGATAGATGAAAGTAAGTGATACTCATTTTAAAACTTCATATTTAAGCTGCCAGAACAATGTTGAAGATAATTGTTGAGGGGATAAAGTGTTCGTGTGACACTGGCTTTGTTTTTAGAGGCAGCACATGAACCTGCTGGAGAAAACTTGTACGCCTGATCCGATTCCAAGATAAGATGCTGCACATCAGTTTTAAAGCTTAGTGAATAAGCTCCCTGTTTGAGCCAGAATGGTGCTTCAGTTTTTCACATCCACAGGGTCCATACCCAAGCATCTCCGCCTCCATGCTCCAACATTTTACTTGGAAACTGATGGTTCTCTGCTAGGACTTTCGAAACAGACGGGGTCATTGGTCATTCATATTCAAGACCATATTCAATATTCTCTCAAGGATATGAAGAGTGTACATTATTTCACCTGTACTAACCTTGTGTCTCCGGTCAGCCAGAGCCTTGGCCACGGGCATGAAGACGTTCCTGTGACTCTTGGAGGACACAGGCAGCAGCATCAGGATCTTGTAGGAGGCCTTATGGGGCGGCAGATCCCCCTCAGCGCCACCTACCACCAGGACCGCCATACAAGCACACAACACCCACATCTGAAATCATGATAACAGGTAATGATATGTATAACAAACTTTTTATTTAAGTAACAACTGAAAAATTTATACAGATGTACTAAAAATATAAGGGAGAATGTATTCTGTCAAGAGAGAGATTATCTCTCAGACCTCTTGTGTGTGAGGTCTGTTTCTAACTTCCGGGGTTTGTTATCGCCCCTGATGCTCGTGTCTATCTGTTGTCAAATCTCCTCCCTACCTCTTACCTCTGCTGCTCTTCCACACCCCTGAGAATGATGCAAATATACCAAGACCCCTCCTATCACATGGTCAGAGTGTGGTGAGGAATCAGGAGTGTTGAGGTGAGCTTACATTGCGTGGGAAAGGTTTCTGACTCATGAATTCAAAGGGATGAATAACCTCCAAGGTGTACAGTTAATCACATAAAGTGTCATTCACTGTAAGTAATTCACTGTAAGTAATTCACTAAGTAATGCACTGTAAGTAATTCACTGTAAGTAAGTCACTGTAAGTAATTCACTGTAAGTAATTCACCTTAAAAATATATGAGAGATGTAATTTTGAGTTCATAGTAAGTAGTACGATAGTAAGATTTAATAGTGATTATGGTACTAGTAGTGATGGTGTTGGTGATTGTGATAGTATTTGTCATGGAGGTGATGATCTGGTGTGATGACGATAGTGTGTTTGAGTGTAGTAGTAATGGATGTTGTGATTATGGTAGCAGTTAGTGATGATAATGAATATTATGGTAGTGATGGTGGTGGTGATTGTGAAAGTAGTTGTGATAGTGGTGGTGATAGTAGTAGTGATGATGATAGTATTAGTAATAGTGTTTCTGTGTGTGTCTTACCTACACAGAGAGTAATCCAGCCAGCTCTCACAAACACCTCTTTTACACTTGTTTGTTTCACACTTGTTACTGTCAGCTTTGCCTTTCGTCTTTATACATATATATATATATATATATATATATATATATATATATATATATATATATATATATTATATATATATCTATATCTATTGCCGGACACCTTACTCCCCTTACGAGGATGGCCATACACAGAATGCCCCCAAGCGGACCTATTCCCTGTGAGAGGGACAACCCGAGCCAGTTTAGTGAAGGACTTACAGGATTGACCACTCAATTTAGGATCCGTCAGACTCCGAGGCCCTCTGTGTATCTTGTTAGCACTATTTTTCTACAGTGGTGTTCGGCTAATCCATCCACTAACCTGCCTTACCCTTAGGTAAGCAGTACGGATTTGTATCAGGTTTACTCCCCTAGACAGGTTGCCAACCAAGGCTGACGAGTCCCTGTATATATATATATATAGTCATTACACTTGGGGCCGTGGTGTGGTACCTGAGTGATTTTAATTTAAAAGAGGTCTAGAGGGAAAAGTAATAAGACAAAAATATTCTCTACCTTACCCAAACATGACCAAATAACTACTTGATGTGCAAAGGAGTACAAAGGAGTACAAAGGAAATCAAGCAACAACAGATCTAGTGACCCTTCTAGGCTGCTTGTCCTCCAAAACACTTAGGATCAAGTGTCCAAACAGTGGTTTAGAGTGGGTAAGGGAACATTGGAAAGGGAACTACTGCCCTGCCACTAACGTGGCAGGACTAGGAAGTTAGTAGGGGACATATGGGTTAGTAACTGAGGGGAGGATAAAGTTATTCATTTACAAACGCAGTCAGTCGCGGGTTTGATGCGAGATATTTGTCTAGGCGGAATTTAAATGAATCAACGGTGCTGCAGTCTATAACGTATCGGGGAAGCCCATTCCACAAGTTGACAACTCGATTGAAGAAGAAATTCTTAGATTCGTGCGAGTTAAAAGATTTACCAATAATTTTGCAACCGTTTCCCCGCGTGTAATTAGATTGGTCGATAGTGAAGTACTTACTACAGTTCATATTGCCGATGCCTTTGATGATTTTGAACACTTGAATTAAGTCGCCTCTTAATCTGCGCTGGGTTAAAGGAAATAGATTTAATTCTCTAAGACGCTCTTCGTATGGTTTGTTCTTTAGGCTAGGTATCATTTTGGTAACTCTACGTTGAACTCGTTCTAGCTTGTTTATATCTTTTTGGTAATAAGGGCACCAGGATTGAACGCAGTATTCACAGAAGAGGGCGGACTAAGGAATTGTAAAGGGTTAGGATAACTTCTTTGGATTTATGCTCAAATGACCTGCCTATAAAGCCAATTATTTTGTTTGCCTTCTTAACAACTTCTGAACATTGTTGACTCGGTTTTAGGTTACTCGATATTGTTACTCCCAGATCAGTTTCTCTGTTTACATTCTTAAGCTGAGTGCCATTCATCGAATAGTTTGCTTTCTCATTTAGGTATCCGACATTAGAAAGAGAATTGGTCCTAGTACCGATCCCTGGGGTACCCCGCTACTTACATTGGTCCATTTAGATGCCTTACCGTTTATGACTACCCTTTGCTTTCTGTTGCTGAGCCAATTTTCTATCCATTTCAACACACCGTCTTGTATTCCATGCGCTTTTAGTTTTAGCAGTAAACGTTTGTGGGGAACTTTGTCAAAGGCCTTTTGAAAATCAAGGTATATAATATCTACAGCTTTACTCTCATCGTAGAGGTTGAGGATATCGTGGAAGAAGTCTAAGAGGTTTGTTAAACAGGAACGTTTTTTACGAAAGCCGTGTTGAGTATCTTTAAGTATGTTATTTTCCTCTAAATGATTTACGAGTCTGTCTCGTATGACCGTTTCTAGCATTTTACATACAACTGAGGTTAAGCTAATTGGACGATAGTTACTGGGTAGGGATTTGCTGCCTTTTTTGAATATCGGTGTTACGTTGGCTAGCTTCCACTGATCAGGCATAGTTCCAGACTGCAAGGATTTATTGAATAGTAATGTCAGTGGTTTGGAGAGCTCATTCTTAGCTTCCTTTAGAACTCTAGGCGTGATTGTATCAGGTCCTGGCGTTTTATTTACCTTGAGTTTATCTAAACAATTCAATACTTCTCTCTCTGTAACGGTGATATTGCTTAGAACATCTGAATTATCAGTCTGAATCGGCGATGGTGTAGGGATATCACTGAGGTCTTCTGTTGTAAAAACTGATGCAAAGAAGGTATTGAGGACATTACTCATTTGTACTTCGTCTTTGGTGTATTCTCCTTTTTCATCGACTAACGGTCCAACAGTTGAAGTAACTACTTTTTTCTTTCTGATATAACTATAGAATTCTTTCGGGTTTGTTTTACTTTGATTCCCAATATGTAACTCTAAGGTCTTTTTACTTTGCTTAATTAAATTTTTGGCTTTGCGTCGTAGCTCTACAAATTTCACCCGTTCTTCGTCATTTTGTGAGGATTTTAATCTATCATTAGCAAATTTTTTAGCAAGCAGGCAGTTTGAAATATCTTTATTCCACCATTTGGGCTTATTATTATGGCCTGGACGCCGTATTTTCGATGTATGCAGTCTTGCACTGCTTTTAGGTAAGTGGTTTCGAATAACTTCCAAGATGTATTTATGTCGTTATTGTTAATTAAAAAGCTCCAGTCAGTTTCTTTAAACATAGCTCTAAGTTTATAGAAGTTTGCTTTCTTGAAATTAAGGACTTTTTCGATGCTACTATTTGGTTCATTACTAGTAAACTTTAAAGTGAAAGTTATCGTACGATGGTCGCTGTTACTGAATTCATCACCAACATTCAAATGCTCTATCAATTCTTCTTTTGTTGCAAGTACAATGTCAAGAACGTTATTACCACGGGTCGGCGTTCGAACAAATTGATAAAGCGAACTCTCTTGCAAGTTCGTATACAAGTCATGTCCGGAGTGTGAAGTAAGAGTATCGCCCCACTTGGTCACAGGTAAATTAAAGTCGCCCAAAAAATACGGTATCTTGTGAGTTACTTACATCTGCAATTTGTTCGTAAATTTCTCGGTCAGTTTGCACTGATTGAGCTGGAGGTCTGTATATTAATGCAAGTATTATTTTTGTACCTTTATTATTCTTTATTAGCACAAAAGATGTGTCGACGTTCACAATTTGAGGTTTTGACAAGAGGGTCGGGTTAAGACTTTCTTTGATATAAAATAAAACGCCACCTCCATTTTTATTTATTCGGCTGTTCTCAAACATTACATAACCGGGAAGTGAATACTCTGCTAAAAAGTCTCTATCTTCTGTATTGAGCCAAGATTCTGTTATGCCAATCACATCATAATTTTCTGTAAACACTAGTTCCTCTATATCTGAAAATTTATTGCGTATGCTACGAGCGTTTGCATAGAAAACCTTTAAAGTTGCGGTTTTAGAACTCGCAGAACGTTCTTTCATCGAATTTTTGGTTCTGGTCGGATCTACATTTACATTCATGGCTGTCCTCGGTCCTCGGTCGTTATCCCTGACGGTTTTGAATTTGGGTCGTGTTAGTGGAGCTTTATCCAAATTCGCGGTTCTTGACGGATTAGTATTTAATTCCTTTGTAGGTTGCCGTCCTCGCTGTCTTCGGTCCTCCTTCCTGGTTGTCCTGTGCTGAGTCGATTTCTTCTCCGAAAATCCTTCACCGCATCGTTGAGAAGACGCCCAAAACGTGCTGCTCCCACCTGGTTCAGATGAACTCCATCGTCCGAAAACAAATAGTCATCGTAGTAGAAATTGTCCCAGGTGTCGACGAATCCCACGTTCTCCTTCCTGCAGAGGTTTGCTAGACAACGATTTGTGCTGGTGGCTATGTTGTAAAATCGGCTCTCTACACCGAGCCGGGGGACGATTCCTGAGACGATTATCCTTGATGACTTCTCCTTAAACGACTTGATCAGCTGCTGGTACTTTAAAAGCAAATCTTCCGACCGGGTTCGCTGTACATCGTTGGATCCAACGTGGATGACGTACATTGTATTAGCAGGGGCCAGCTTTGATACTTCGTCAACTGCTGCAACTACGTCATCCACACCACCACCAGGGATACAAAAACGCTTCCTGGTCTTAGGTGCCCTGGCGCAAAACTCTGTGAGCTGACCACGTATCATCGAGTCTCCCACGAGCCGGACTTCTATTTCCTCTTCGTCATCTGAGTCTGCGAGTATCTGGAAACGGTTTTGACACTCGGTAATCGGTATGTGTTTCCTGGTCTTGGGGCAAATGTTGTTCCTCACGACACGGAAGTTGTCTTGAGGGGGAAGAGAGTCACTATTTGTATCTTGTGTTGTATTGTATGTGCAAGGAGGTCGTGGCATCAATTTCAGAACGTCCCCTTTGGCTCAATATGACGTTGCTATGAGGCCTTTAGGAAATTTTAGGCACTTAATCAGATTATTTTGGCTATTATTAGATGCTGTTTTAAGATTAGGATGGATCTATGGAAGTTAGAGGGATATCTGATATCATTATTAACCCTTCGGATTGCTTGAAATCCTTCGTAAACTGCATGCAATCGTCAAACGTTAGCCAAAATAAACTGTTAAAAAGCGTAATAATCCCAAAGGGGGCATCACAGGGGACCTTTTGTCGTAAATTGTTTTGGTCATGATTTATTATTGTTTTTAAACCTTTTGTACCGGTATTGGAAACTAAAATGATGATAGATTATTATAACTGATTGTTTAAGCCGATATCACACGAGAGCTTTTAGTCAACATTCGATGATCAACATTTTCCTGGCAACATTTCTTGAATATTTTGCACTGGTATCGGAAACTAGACTGATGATAAATTAATTTAGGTGGCAGAAATATTGTAGATGTTAACCACATAAGCTGTCAGACCAGTGTTAAGGATAAATGTTGAGGGAAAAAGCGCTCGTGTGATACCGCCTTTATAAGTATGTCATGTTGTGAATGTCCTATATAAGTCGTACTCTGCCCCGACGCTTTCACCTCCTCCTTTATTTATTTCCTCACCACCCCTACTTCCTCTGTCCTCCTATTTAAGGGGGTAGTACTCACTTTTGATTGACCCCCATCTTCATGTTTAGCATATTAGTTTTAAAGTTTTAAGACGTTCGTTCCGTTAGTTTGGCGATTTTGAGACCTTTCGCCTCATTTTTTGTATCAATTTTAAGACCTTTCGTGCCCTTTAGGTGTCCATTTTTTCCTGACGAGCGATGGCGAGTCTCTAATTTTAGAAGGAACCGGTCTTCGGCCGGAACATTTTTCTATCGAAAAATGTACAAATTTATCTTGAAAGGGGGTCTAGGGAGTGTTTTTCTAAGCTTGATAGAAGTCTAACAAGGAAACTCAAAAATAAATTAATATATAAATATATAGACCAAAAACCAAGCACTACCCCCTTAACTCGAAGCAGTACTGTGACTAAAATTGTGTTGCTCGTCCCACCTTGTCTTACCTGAAGACAGCGAGGACGGCTGCCTGCGAAGGAATTAAATGCTAATCCGTCAAGAACCACGAATTTGGATAAAGCTCCACCAACAAGACCCAAATTCAAAACCACCAGGGATAACGACCGAGGACCGAGGACAGCCATAAATGTAAATGTAGATTCGACCAGAACCAAAAATTCGATTAAAGAGCATTCTGCGAGTTCTAAAACCACAACTTTAACGATTTTCTATGCAAACGCTCGTAGCACACGCAATACATTTTCAGATTTAGAGGAACTAGTGTTTACAGAAAATTATGACGTGATTGGCATAATAGAATCTTGGCTCGATACAGAAGACAGATACTTTTTAGCAGAGTATTCACTTCCCGGTTATGTAATGTTTGAGAAAAGCCGAATAAATAGAAATGGAGGTGGCGTTTTACTTAATATCAAAGAAAGTCTTAACCCGACCCTCTTGTCAAAACCTCAAATTGTGAACGTCGACACATCCTTTGTGCTAATAAAGAATAATAAAGGTACAGAAATAATACTTGCATTAATATACAGACCTCCAGCTCAATCAGTTCAAACTGACCGAGAAATTTACGAACAAACTGCAGATGTAAGTAACTCACAAGATATCGAAATTTTTGGCGACTTTAATTTACCTGTGACCAAGTGGGGCGATACTCTTACTTCACACTCCGGACATGACTTGTATGCGAACTTGCAAGAGAGTTAGCTCTATCAATTTGTTTAATCGCCGACCCGTGGTAATAACGTTCTTGACCTTGTACTTGAAACAAAAGAAGAATTATAGAGAATTTGAATGTTGGTGATAAATTCAGTAACACCGACCATCTTACAATAACTTTCAGTTTAAAGTTTACTAGTAACGAACCAAATAGTAGCATCGAGAAAGTCCTTAATTTCAAGAAAGCAAACTTTCGTAAACTTAGAGCGATGTTTAAAGAAACTGACTGGAGCGTTCTAATTAACAATAACGACATAAATACATCTTTGGAATTATTCGCAACCACTTACCTAAAAGCAGTGCAAGACTGCATACCATCGAAAATACCACGTACAAGCCATAATGATAAGCCCAAATGGTGGAATAAGGAGATTTCAGACGGTCTGCTTGCTAAAAAGTTTGCTAATGATATATTAAAATCCTCACAAAATGACGAAGAACAGGTGAATTTGTAGAACTATGACGTAAAGCCAAAAAGTTACTTAAGCAAAGTAAAAAGACCCTGGAGTTACATGTTGCGAATCAAAGTAAAACAAACCCGAAAGAATTCTATAGTTATATCAGAAAGAAAAAAGAATAGTTACTTCAACTGTTGGACCGTTAGTCGATGAAAATGGAGAATACACCAAAGACGAAGTACAAATGAGTAATGCCCTCAATACCTTCTTTGCATCAGTTTTTACAACAGAAGACCTCAGTGATATCCCTACACCATCGCCGATTCAGATTGATAATTCTGATGTTCTAAGCAATATCACCATTACAGAGAGAGAAGTATTGGATTGTTTAGATAAACTCAAGGTAAATAAAATGCCCGGACCTGATAAAATCTCACCTAGAGTTCTAAAGGAAGCTAAGGATGAGCTCTCCAAACCACTGACATTGCTATTCAATAAATCCTTGCAGTCTGGAACTATGCCTGATCATTGGAAGCTAGCCAACGTAACAACCGATATTAAAAAAAGGCAGCAAATCCCTACTCAGTAAAGTATCGTCCAATTAGCTTAACCTCAGTTGTATGTAAAATGCTAGAAACACTCATAAGAGACAGACTCGTCAATCACTTAGAGGAAAATAACATTTAAAGATACTCAACATGGCTTTCGTAACATACGCTCCTGCTTAACAAATCTCTTAGACTTCTTTCACGATATCCTCAACCTCTATGATGAGAGTAAAGCTGTAGATATTATATACCTTGATTTTCAAAAGGCCTTTGACAAAGTTCTCCACAAACGTTTACTGCTAAAACTAAAAGCGCATGGAATACAAGATGGTGTGTTGAAATGGATAGAAAATTGGCTCAGTGACAGAAAGCAAAGAGTAGTTATAAACGGTAAGGCATCTAAATGGACCAATGTAAGTAGCGGGGTACCCCAGGGATTGGAACTAGGACCAATTATCTTTTTAATTTACATCAACGACATAGATGAGGGCCTCACCTGTACAATCTCAAAGTTTGCTGACGATACAAAAATTGCAAATAGCGTACGATCCTTGTAACTGCCAGTATCAGGCAGTGCCTGGTACCACGACCGTTTGAGCACTGCTCTAGAGTTGGCAACATTTCTCAGCTTATATCCAAGCCTCTACAGGCTGGGACAGCCAGTATTCCTCCATCTTTTGAGGTGGGAGGTTGTTCTATCTTACCATTTTGGCCACATTGCTTGGGACTGGGGGGGACTTTTATGGTAATACCCTATGGTACAATAGGGGTTAATGTACGACAGAGTTAACCCCTTCAGGATTATGACTCGTTCTGCAGACTTCTGGCTACTAGTAGACGATTTTCTTCAGATCCGGAACGGTGTAGGGGGTAGTGCTTGGTGTTTGGTCTATATATGTATTAATGTATTTTTGAGTTTCCTCGCTAGACCTCTATCAAGCTTAGACAAAAAAAACATAGACCCCCTTTCAAGATAAATTTGTACATTTTTCGGTAGAAAAATTATCCCGGCCGAAGGTAGGTTCCTTCTAAAATTAGAGACTCGCTATCGCTTGCCAGGAAAATATTGACACCTAAAGGGCACGAAAGGTTTTAATAATAACAAAAACATGAGGTGAAAGGTCTCAAAATCGCGAAACTAACGGAACGAACGTCTTAAAACCTCAAAACTAATATGCTAAACATGTGGGAGAAGGGGGTCCAAAAAAAGCGAGTACTACCCCCTTAATGAGATAGTCTTTCCCCTTAAAATTCTCAGTCTTCTTGAGGTGTATAAAATCGTCTAATGATAGCCAGAATATACTGTCAAAACGCGCCATGATCCTCAAAGGGTTAATAACAGACGTAATCATACTGTGGAGGTTAATCTTCCTCATTAGGGTATAAGAATTAAATTAAAATATATTTATTTATATTTATTTTTATATTTTATTCATTTTTATATTTATTCCGTGGGCATAGGTGAAAATCAGACCCATCATATAGATACTTTTTTTTTTTTTTTAGCTACAATTATAAGCTAAAGGTAAATTGCCAAGTTTCCATCAAGATTTCTCAGTTATTTTGAAGATTTTGTTGTGAAATATGGTGCTAATTATAGAAACTTGGTCCTGATATGTGCAGAGACATAGTAGTTTTATATGATGCAGAGACATAGTAGTTTTATATGATGCAGAGACATAGTAGTTTTATATGATGCAGAGACATAGTAGTTTTATATGTGCAGAGACATAGTAGTTTTATATGATGCAGAGACATAGCAGTTTTATATGTGCAGAGACATAGTAGTTTTATATGTGCAGAGACATAGTAGTTTTATATGTGCAGAGACATAGTAGTTTTATATGATGCAGAAACATAGTAGTTTTATATGATGCAGAGACATAGTAGTTTTATATGATGCAGAGACATAGTAGTTTTATATGATGCAGAGACATAGTAGTTTTATATGATGCAGAGACATAGTAGTTTTATATGATGCAGAGACATAGTAGTTTTATATGATGCAGAGACATAGTAGTTTTATATGATGCAGAGACATAGTAGTTTTATATGATGCAGAGACATAGTAGTTTTATATGATGCAGAGACATAGTAGTTTTATATGATGCAGAGACATAGTAGTTTTATATGATGCAGAGACATAGTAGTTTTATATGATGCAGAGACATAGTAGTTTTATGATGCAGAGACATAGTAGTTTTATATGATGCAGAGACATAGTAGTTTTATATTTTCCCATTTAGGTATCGAGAAATTAGCTGCCAAGGGATTCAATTTATTTGTGGACTTCTCCTATATCTAATAATGGAAGTATATCTCTGCAAGCAAAATTATTAATATAATGGTCTATACATCATCTTGGGTGAGGGTTGGTACTGTCCAGAGTGAGGTTTTGCATCTTCTACCCAACCTTAGCCGTTTCTGTCTGCCTCTTTTCTTGTACTACTTTTCCAACTTCGGCGACGGGCGCTAGGAATCCTCCTCCCCTTGTAAAATTCACCTGCTAGACGAGACAAGCAATCCTATTCCATATTCTTTTTACTGCTGCCACTACTAAAGACTTTGGTAGATACAGCTCTAAATAGGCGACGCATAACGTAGACAGTAATGAAGATGGCCAAGAGTAGTAGGAACAAGACGTCCAACATGAGGAACTCCACCCATGAGAGCTTGGCCGCAGGACTCCTCAGCTGCGGCGCCCCTTGGTGACGGATGACGTACTCTGTCCAGAACACCGCACGTTCTCGTGGTGTTGTTAGCTGGTCCCGCAGAGGTCTAGACATTGCCACGATATTCTCCTTGTACCTGTAATAATATGTATTATAATAAACTACACCAATTTGTCAAGTAAACCCTTAATTTCTCGTAGTTTACATACATTTCCATTTGGTATCTTTATCTGCCTAAAATTACAAAAAATAATTAAATTGGACCTACCCTAACCAAACTATAAATCCATAATTTAGTGGGAGGATCACCTTGTACCAATGTTATTGTGTTGTACTTGTGGGAGGATCACCTTGTACCCATGTTATTGTGTTGTACTTGTGGGAGGATCACCTTGTACCAATGTTATTGTGTTGTACTTGTGGGAGGATCACCTTGTACCCATGTTATTGTGTTGTACTTGTGGTAGGATCACCTTGTACCCATGTTATTGTGTTGTACTTGTGGGAGGATCACCTTGTACCCATGTTATTGTGTTGTACTTGTGGGAGGATCACCTTGTACCCATGTTATTGTGTTGTACTTGTGGGAGGATCACCTTGTACCCATGTTATTGTGTTGTACTTGTGGGAGGATCACCTTGTACCCATGTTATTGTGTTGTACTTGTGGGAGGATCACCTTGTACCAATGTTATTGTGTTGTACTTGTGGGAGGATCACCTTGTACCCATGTTATTGTGTTGTACTTGTTTATTTGGTCACCCATCATTGCCAACAAAAGGGGTAGCACACGAGGGATTATATATATAAAATTTGCTATGGCCATAATTTTTTCTAGTAACAATTCTGAGTTCTTTTCCATTGCTATCAGAAACTAGATTGATGATAGATGAAAGTAAGTGATACTCATTTTAAAACTTCATATTTAAGCTGCCAGAACAATGTTGAAGATAATAATTGTTGAGGGGATAAAGTGTTCGTGTGACACTGGCTTTGTTTTTAGAGGCAGCACATGAACCTGCTGGAGAAAACTTGTACGTCTGATCCGATTCCAAGATGCTGCACATCAGTTTTAAAGCTTAGTGAATAAGCTCCCTGTTTGAGCCAGAATGGTGCTTCAGTTTTTCACATCCACACGGTCCATACCCAAGCATCTCCTCCGCCTCCATGCTCCAACATTTTACTTGGAAACTGATGGTTCTCTGCTAGGACTTTCGAAACAGACGGGGTCATTGGTCATTCATATTCAAGACCATATTCAATATTCTCTCAAGGATATGAAGAGTGTACATTATTTTACCTGTACTAACCTTGTGTCCCCGGTCAGCCAGAGCCTTGGCCACGGGCATGAAGATGTTCCTGTGACTCTTGGAGGACACAGGCAGCAGCATCAGGATTTTGTAGGAGGCTTTAGGGGGCGGCAGATCCCCCTCAGCGCCACCCACCACCAGGACCGCCATACAAGCACACAACACCCACATCTGAAATCATGATAACAGGTAATGATATGTATAACAAACTTTTTATTTAAGTAACAACTGAAACATTTATACAGATGTACTAAAAATATAAGGGCGAATGTATTCTGTCAAGAGAGAGAATATCTCTCAGACCTCTTGTGTGTGAGGTCTGTTTCTAACTTCCGGGGTTTGTTATCGCCCCTGATGCTCGTGTCTATCTGTTGTCAAATCTCCTCCCTACCTCTTACCTCTGCTGCTCTTCCACACCCCTGAGAATGATGCAAATATACCAAGACCCCTCCTATCACATGGTCAGAGTGTGGTGAGGAATCAGGAGTGTTGAGGTGAGCTTACATTGCGTGGGAAAGGTTTCTGACTCATGAATTCAAAGGGGTGAATAACCTCCAAGGTGTACAGTTAATCACATAAAGTGTCATTCACTGTAAGTAATTCACTGTAAGTAATTCACTGTAAGTAATTCACTGTAAGTAAGTCACTGTAAGTAAGTCACTGTAAGTAATTCACTAAGTAATTCACTGTAAGTAATTCACCTTAAAAATATATGAGAGATGTAATTATGAGTTCATAGTAAGTAGTACGATAGTAAGATTTAATAGTGATTATGGTACTAGTAGTGATGGTGTTGGTGATTGTGATAGTATTTGTCATGGAGGTGATGATCTGGTGTGATGACGATAGTGTGTTTGAGTGTAGTAGTAATGGATGTTGTGATTATGGTAGCAGTTAGTGATGATAATGAATATTATGGTAGTGATGGTGGTGGTGATTGTGAAAGTAGTTGTGATAGTGGTGGTGATAGTAGTAGTGATGATGATAGTATTAGTAATAGTGTTTCTGTGTGTGTCTTACCTACACAGAGAGTAATCCAGCCAGCTCTCACAAACACCTCTTTTACACTTGTTGTTTGTTTCACACTTGTTACTGTCAGCTTTGCCTTTCGTCTTTATACACAGATATATATATATATATATATATATATATATATATATATATATTTTGCCGGACACCTTACTCCCCTTCCGAGGGTGGCCATACACAGAATGCCCCCAAGCGGACCTATTCCCTGTGAGAGGGACAACCCGAGCCAGTTTAGTGAAGGACTTACAGGATTGACCACTCAATTTAGGATCCGTCAGACTCCGAGGCCCTCTGTGTATCTTGTTAGCACTATTTTTCTACAGTGGTGTTCGGCTAATCCATCCACTAACCTGCCTTACCCTTAGGTAAGCAATACGGATTTGTATCAGGTTTACTCCCCTAGACAGGTTGCCAACCAAGGCTGACGAGTCCCTGTATATATATATATATATATATATATATATATATAGTCATTACACTTGGGGCCGTGGTGTGGTACCTGAGTGATTTTAATTTAAAAGAGGTCTAGAGGGAAAAGTAATAAGACAAAAATATTCTCTACCTTACCCAAACATGACCAAACAACTACTTGATGTGCAAAGGAGTACAAAGGAGTACAAAGGAAATTAAGCAACAACAGATCTAGTGACCCTTCTAGGCTGCTTGTCCTCCAAAACACTGAGGATCAAGTGTCCAAACAGTGGTTTAGAGTGGATAAGGGAACATTGGAAAGGGAACTACTGCCCTGCCACTAACGTGGCAGGACTAGGAAGTTAGTAGGGGACATAGGGGTTAGTAACTGAGGGGAGGATAAAGTTATTCATTTACAAACGCAGTCAGTCGCGGGTTTGATGCGAGATATTTGTCTAGGCGGAATTTAAATGAATCAACGGTGCTGCAGTCTATAACGTATCGGGGAAGCCCATTCCACAAGTTGACAACTCGATTGAAGAAGAAATTCTTAGATTCGTGCGAGTTAAAAGATTTACCAATAATTTTGCAACCGTTTCCCCGCGTGTAATTAGATTGGTCGATAGTGAAGTACTTACTACAGTTCATATTGCCGATGCCTTTGATGATTTTGAACACTTGAATTAAGTCGCCTCTTAATCTGCGCTGGGTTAAAGGAAATAGATTTAATTCTCTAAGACGCTCTTCGTATGGTTTGTTCTTTAGGCTAGGTATCATTTTGGTAACTCTACGTTGAACTCGTTCTAGCTTGTTTATATCTTTTTGGTAATAAGGGCACCAGGATTGAACGCAGTATTCCAGAAGAGGGCGGACTACGGAATTGTAAAGGGTTAGGATAACTTCTTTGGATTTATGCTCAAATGACCTGCCTATAAAGCCAATTATTTTGTTTGCCTTCTTAACAACTTCTGAACATTGTTGACTCGGTTTTAGGTTACTCGATATTGTTACTCCCAGATCAGTTTCTCTGTTTACATTCTTAAGCCGAGTGCCATTCATCGAATAGTTTGCTTTCTCATTTAGGTATCCGACATGTAGTACTTTACATTTATCCGCATTGAAACTCATTTGCCAAATTTGGGCCCAACATGACAATTTATCTAGATTGTGTTGCATATCGTCAACTTGTTCTTTTGAGAGTACGCTATTTGCAATTTTTGTATCGTCAGCAAATTTTGAGATTGTGCAGGTGAGACCCTCATCTATGTCGTTGATGTAAATAAGAAAGAGAATTGGTCCTAGTACCGATCCCTGGGGTACCCCGCTACTTACATTGGTCCATTTAGATGCCTTACCGTTTATGACTACCCTTTGCTTTCTGTTGCTGAGCCAATTTTCTATCCATTTCAACACACCGTCTTGTATTCCATGCGCTTTTAGTTTTAGCAGTAAACGTTTGTGGGGAACTTTGTCAAAGGCCTTTTGAAAATCAAGGTATATAATATCTACAGCTTTACTCTCATCTTAGAGGTTGAGGATATCGTGGAAGAAGTCTAAGAGGTTTGTTAAACAGGAACGTTTTTTACGAAAGCCGTGTTGAGTATCTTTAAGTATGTTATTTTCCTCTAAGTGATTTACGAGTCTGTCTCGTATGACCGTTTCTAGCATTTTACATACAACTGAGGTTAAGCTAATTGGACGATAGTTACTGGGTAGGGATTTGCTGCCTTTTTTGAATATCGGTGTTACGTTGGCTAGCTTCCACTGATCAGGCATAGTTCCAGACTGCAAGGATTTATTGAATAGTAATGTCAGTGGTTTGGAGAGCTCATTCTTAGCTTCCTTTAGAACTCTAGGCGTGATTGTATCAGGTCCTGGCGTTTTATTTACCTTGAGTTTATCTAAACAATTCAATACTTCTCTCTCTGTAACGGTGATATTGCTTAGAACATCTGAATTATCAATCTGAATCGGCGATGGTGTAGGGATATCACTGAGGTCTTCTGTTGTAAAAACTGATGCAAAGAAGGTATTGAGGACATTACTCATTTGTACTTCGTCTTTGGTGTATTCTCCTTTTTCATCGACTAACGGTCCAACAGTTGAAGTAACTACTTTTTTCTTTCTGATATAACTATAGAATTCTTTCGGGTTTGTTTTACTTTGATTCGCAATATGTAACTCTAAGGTCTTTTTACTTTGCTTAATTAACTTTTTGGCTTTGCGTCGTAGCTCTACAAATTTCACCCGTTCTTCGTCATTTTGTGAGGATTTTAATCTATCATTAGCAAATTTTTTAGCAAGCAGGCAGTTTGAAATATCTTTATTCCACCATTTGGGCTTATTATTATGGCCTGGACGCCGTATTTTCGATGGTATGCAGTCTTGCACTGCTTTTAGGTAAGTGGTTTCGAATAACTTCCAAGATGTATTTATGTCGTTATTGTTAATTAAAAAGCTCCAGTCAGTTTCTTTAAACATAGCTCTAAGTTTATGGAAGTTTGCTTTCTTGAAATTAAGGACTTTTTCGATGCTACTATTTGGTTCATTACTAGTAAACTTTAAAGTGAAAGTTATCGTACGATGGTCGCTGTTACTGAATTCATCACCAACATTCAAATTCTCTATCAATTCTTCTTTTGTTGCAAGTACAATGTCAAGAACGTTATTACCACGGGTCGGCGTTCGAACAAATTGATAAAGCGAACTCTCTTGCAAGTTCGTATACAAGTCATGTCCGGAGTGTGAAGTAAGAGTATCGCCCCACTTGGTCACAGGTAAATTAAAGTCGCCAAAAATACGGTATCTTGTGAGTTACTTACATCTGCAATTTGTTCGTAAATTTCTCGGTCAGTTTGCACTGATTGAGCTGGAGGTCTGTATATTAATGCAAGTATTATTTTTGTACCTTTATTATTCTTTATTAGCACAAAAGATGTGTCGACGTTCACAATTTGAGGTTTTGACACGAGGGTCGGGTTAAGACTTTCTTTGATATAAAATAAAACGCCACCTCCATTTTTATTTATTCGGCTGTTCTCAAACATTACATAACCGGGAAGTGAATACTCTGCTAAAAAGTCTATCTTCTGTATTGAGCCAAGATTCTGTTATGCCAATCACATCATAATTTTCTGTAAACACTAGTTCCTCTAAATCTGAAAATTTATTGCGTATGCTACGAGCGTTTGCATAGAAAACCTTTAAAGTTGCGGTTTTAGAACTCGCAGAACGTTCTTTCATCGAATTTTTGGTTCTGGTCGGATCTACATTTACATTCATGGCTGTCCTCGGTCCTCGGTCGTTATCCCTGACGGTTTTGAATTTGGGTCGTGTTAGTGGAGCTTTATCCAAATTCGCGGTTCTTGACGGATTAGTATTTAATTCCTTTGTAGGTTGCCGTCCTCGCTGTCTTCGGTCCTCCTTCCTGGTTGTCCTGTGCTGAGTCGATTTCTTCTCTGAAAATCCTTCACCGCATCGTTGAGAAGACGCCCAAAACGTGCTGCTCCCACCTGGTTCAGATGAACTCCATCGTCCGAAAACAAATAGTCATCGTAGTAGAAATTGTCCCAGGTGTCGACGAATCCCACGTTCTCCTTCCTGCAGAGGTTTGCTAGACAACGATTTGTGCTGGTGGCTATGTTGTAAAATCGGCTCTCTACACCGAGCCGGGGGACGATTCCTGAGACGATTATCCTTGATGACTTCTCCTTAAACGACTTGATCAGCTGCTGGTACTTTAAAAGCAAATCTTCCGACCGGGTTCGCTGTACATCGTTGGATCCAACGTGGATGACGTACATTGTATTAGCAGGGGCCAGCTTTGATACTTCATCAACTGCTGCAACTACATCATCCACACCACCACCAGGGATACAAAAACGCTTCCTGGTCTTAGGTGCCCTGGCGCAAAACTCTGTGAGCTGACCACGTATCATCGAGTCTCCCACGAGCCGGACTTCTTCTATTTCCTCTTCGTCATCTGAGTCTGCGAGTATCTGGAAACGGTTTTGACACTCGGTAATCGGTATGTGTTTCCTGGTCTTGGGGCAAATGTTGTTCCTCACGACACGGAAGTTGTCTTGAGGGGGAAGAGAGTCACTATTTGTATCTTGTGTTGTATTGTATGTGCAAGGAGGTCGTGGCATCAATTTCAGAACGTACCCTCTGGCTCAATATGACGTTGCTATAAGGCCTTTAGGAAATTTTAGGCACTTAATCAGATTATTTTGGCTATTATTAGACGCTGTTTTAAGATTAGGATGGATCTATGGAAGTTAGAGGGATATCTGATATCATTATTAACCCTTCGGATTGCTTGAAATCCTTCGTAAACTGCATGCAATCGTCTAACGTTAGCCAAAATAAACTGTTAAAAAGCGTAATAATCCCAAAGGGGGCATCACAGGGGACCTTTTGTCGTAAATTGTTTTGGTCATGATTTATTATTGTTTTTAAACCTTTTGTACCAGTATTGGAAACTAAAATGATGATAGATTATTATAACTGATTGTTTAAGCCGATATCACACGAGAGCTTTTAGTCAACATTCGATGATCAACATTTTCCTGGCAACATTTCTTGAATATTTTGCACTGGTATCGGAAACTAGACTGATGATAAATTAATTTAGGTGGCAGAAATATTGTAGATGTTAACCACATAAGCTGCCAGACCAGTGTTGAGGATAAATGTTGAGGGAAAAAGCGCTCGTGTGATACCGCCTAAGTATGTCATGTTGTGAATGTCCTATATAAGTCGTACTCTGCCCCGACGCTTTCACCTCCTCCTTTATTTATTTCCTCACCACCCCTACTTCCTCTGTCCTCCTATTTAAGGGGGTAGTACTCACTTTTGATTGACCCCCATCTTCATGTTTAGCATATTAGTTTTAAAGTTTTAAGACGTTCGTTCCGTTAGTTTGGCGATTTTGAGACCTTTCGCCTCATTTTTTGTATCAATTTTAAGACCTTTCGTGCCCTTTAGGTGTCCATTTTTTCCTGACGAGCGATGGCGAGTCTCTAATTTTAGAAGGAACCGGTCTTCGGCCGGAACATTTTTCTATCGAAAAATGTACAAATTTATCTTGAAAGGGGGTCTAGGGAGTGTTTTTCTAAGCTTGATAGAAGTCTAACAAGGAAACTCCAAAATAAATTAATATATAAATATATAGACCAAAAACCAAGCACTACCCCCTTAACTCGAAGCAGTACTGTGACTAAAATTGTGTTGCTCGTCCCACCTTGTCTTACCTGAAGACAGCGAGGACGGCGGCCTGCGAAGGAATTAAATGCTAATCCATCAAGAACCACGAATTTGGATAAAGCTCCACCAACAAGACCCAAATTCAAAACCACCAGGGATAACGACCGAGGACAGCCATGAATGTAAATGTAGATTCGACCAGAACCAAAAATTCGATTAAAGAGCATTCTGCGAGTTCTAAAACCACAACTTTAACGATTTTCTATGCAAACGCTCGTAGCACACGCAATACATTTTCAGATTTAGAGGAACTAGTGTTTACAGAAAATTATGACGTGATTGGCATAATAGAATCTTGGCTCGATACAGAAGACAGATACTTTTTAGCAGAGTATTCACTTCCCGGTTATGTAATGTTTGAGAAAAGCCGAATAAATAGAAATGGAGGTGGCGTTTTACTTAATATCAAAGAAAGTCTTAACCCGACCCTCTTGTCAAAACCTCAAATTGTGAACGTCGACACATCCTTTGTGCTAATAAAGAATAATAAAGGTACAGAAATAATACTTGCATTAATATACAGACCTCCAGCTCAATCAGTTCAAACTGACCGAGAAATTTACGAACAAACTGCAGATGTAAGTAACTCACAAGATATCGAAATTTTTGGCGACTTTAATTTACCTGTGACCAAGTGGGGCGATACTCTTACTTCACACTCCGGACATGACTTGTATGCGAACTTGCAAGAGAGTTAGCTCTATCAATTTGTTTAATCGCCGACCCGTGGTAATAACGTTCTTGACCTTGTACTTGAAACAAAAGAAGAATTATAGAGAATTTGAATGTTGGTGATAAATTCAGTAACACCGACCATCTTACAATAACTTTCAGTTTAAAGTTTACTAGTAACGAACCAAATAGTAGCATCGAGAAAGTCCTTAATTTCAAGAAAGCAAACTTTCGTAAACTTAGAGCGATGTTTAAAGAAACTGACTGGAGCTTTCTAATTAACAATAACGACATAAATACATCTTTGGAATTATTCGCAACCACTTACCTAAAAGCAGTGCAAGACTGCATACCATCGAAAATACCACGTACAAGCCATAATGATAAGCCCAAATGGTGGAATAAGGAGATTTCAGACGGTCTGCTTGCTAAAAAGTTTGCTAATGATATATTAAAATCCTCACAAAATGACGAAGAACAGGTGAATTTGTAGAACTATGACGTAAAGCCAAAAAGTTACTTAAGCAAAGTAAAAAGACCCTGGAGTTACATGTTGCGAATCAAAGTAAAACAAACCCGAAAGAATTCTATAGTTATATCAGAAAGAAAAAAGAATAGTTACTTCAACTGTTGGACCGTTAGTCGATGAAAATGGAGAATACACCAAAGACGAAGTACAAATGAGTAATGCCCTCAATACCTTCTTTGCATCAGTTTTTACAACAGAAGACCTCAGTGATATCCCTACAGCATCGCCGATTCAGATTGATAATTCTGATGTTCTAAGCAATATCACTATTACAGAGAGAGAAGTATTGGATTGTTTAGATAAACTCAAGGTAAATAAAATGCCCGGACCTGATAAAATCTCACCTAGAGTTCTAAAGGAAGCTAAGGATGAGCTCTCCAAACCACTGACATTGCTATTCAATAAATCCTTGCAGTCCGGAACTATGCCTGATCATTGGAAGCTAGCCAACGTAACAACCGATATTAAAAAAAGGCAGCAAATCCCTACTCAGTAAAGTATCGTCCAATTAGCTTAACCTCAGTTGTATGTAAAATGCTAGAAACACTCATAAGAGACAGACTCGTCAATCACTTAGAGGAAAATAACATTTAAAGATACTCAACATGGCTTTCGTAACATACGCTCCTGCTTAACAAATCTCTTAGACTTCTTTCACGATATCCTCAACCTCTATGATGAGAGTAAAGCTGTAGATATTATATACCTTGATTTTCAAAAGGCCTTTGACAAAGTTCTCCACAAACGTTTACTGCTAAAACTAAAAGCGCATGGAATACAAGATGGTGTGTTGAAATGGATAGAAAATTGGCTCAGTGACAGAAAGCAAAGAGTAGTTATAAACGGTAAGGCATCTAAATGGACCAATGTAAGTAGCGGGGTACCCCAGGGATTGGAACTAGGACCAATTATCTTTTTAATTTACATCAACGACATAGATGAGGGCCTCACCTGTACAATCTCAAAGTTTGCTGACGATACAAAAATTGCAAATAGCGTACGATCCTTGTAACTGCCAGTATCAGGCAGTGCCTGGTACCACGACCGTTTGAGCACTGCTCTAGAGTTGGCAACATTTCTCAGCTTATATCCAAGCCTCTACAGGCTGGGACAGCCAGTATTCCTCCATCTTTTGAGGTGGGAGGTTGTTCTATCTTACCATTTTGGCCACATTGCTTGGGACTGGGGGGGACTTTTATGGTAATACCCTATGGTACAATAGGGGTTAATGTACGACAGAGTTAACCCCTTCAGGATTATGACTCGTTCTGCAGACTCTTCTGGCTACTAGTAGACGATTTTCTTCAGATCCGGAACGGTGTAGGGGGTAGTGCTTGGTTTTTGGTCTATATATGTATTAATGTATTTTTGAGTTTCCTCGCTAGACCTCTATCAAGCTTAGACAAAAAAAACATAGACCCCCTTTCAAGATAAATTTGTACATTTTTCGGTAGAAAAATTATCCCGGCCGAAGGTAGGTTCCTTCTAAAATTAGAGACTCGCTATCGCTTGCCAGGAAAATATTGACACCTAAAGGGCACGAAAGGTTTTAATAATAACAAAATCATGAGGTGAAAGGTCTCAAAATCGCGAAACTAACGGAACGAACGTCTTAAAACCTCAAAACTAATATGCTAAACATGTGGGAGAAGGGGGTCCAAAAAAAGCGAGTACTACCCCCTTAATGAGATAGTCTTTCCCCTTAAAATTCTCAGTCTTCTTGAGGTGTATAAAATCGTCTAATGATAGCCAGAATATACTGTCAAAACGCGTCATGATCCTCAAAGGGTTAATAACAGACGTAATCATACTGTGGAGGTTAATCTTCCTCATTAGGGTATAAGAATTAAATTAAAATATATTTATTTATATTTATTTTTATATTTTATTCATTTTTATATTTATTCCGTGGGCATAGGTGAAAATCAGACCCATCATATAGATATTTTTTTTTGTTTAGCTACAATTATAAGCTAAAGGTAAATTGCCAAGTTTCCATCAAGATTTCTCAGCTATTTTGAAGATTTTGTTGTGAAATATGGTGCTAATTATAGAAACTTGGTCCTGATATGATGCAGAGACATAGTAGTTTTATATGTGCAGAGACATAGTAGTTTTATATGATGCAGAGACATAGTAGTTTTATATGATGCAGAGACATAGTAGTTTTATATTTTCCCATTTAGGTATCGAGAAATTAGCTGCCAAGGGATTCAATTTATTTGTGGACTTCTCCTATATCTAATAATGGAAGTATAGCTCTGCAAGCAAAATTATTAATATAATGGGCTATACATTATCTTGGGTGAGGGTTGGTACTGTCCAGAGTGAGGTTTTGCATCTTCTACCCAACCTTATCCGTTTCTGTCTGCCTCTTTTCTTGTACTACTTTTCCAACTTCGGCGATGGGCGCTAGGAATCCTCCTCCCCTTGTAAAATTCACCTGCTAGACGAGACAAGCAATCCTATTCCATCTTCTTTTTACTGCTGCCACTACTAAAGACTTTGGTAGATACAGCTCTAAACAGGCGACACATAACGTAGACAGTAATGAAGATGGCCAAGAGTAGTAGGAACAAGACGTCCAACATGAGGAACTCCACCCATGAGAGCTTGGCCGCAGGACTCCTCAGCTGCGGCGCCCCTTGGTGACGGATGACGTACTCTGTCCAGAACACCGCACGTTCTCGTGGTGTTGTTAGCTGGTCCCGCAGAGGTCTAGACATTGCCACGATATTTTCCTTGTACCTGTAATAATATGTATTATAATAAGCTACACCAATTTGTCAAGTAAACCCTTAATTTCTCGTAGTTTACATACATTTCCATTTGGTATCTTTATCTGCCTAAAATTACAAAAAATAATTAAATTGGACCTACCCTAACCAAACTATAAATCCATAATTTAAGAAGTAACGTGGAGTAAAGTTGATTACCAAACTACTAATGGAAAATCCCATTCTATTAATCGGTTTGATATAAGCTAGACTTAATGTTATTAATGTTTTCTAGCTACCATCAAATGATACCACAGCATATGAATAATAATGGAATCAGAGGGTTTATGCATAGAGAGTCAAGAATGGCTTCAGGTTTGGGGCTAATAAAGTGTAAGTGCTACATACTGAACATACATAAGGTTGGTGGTAATATTGGTAGGAGTATCATGAACATACTTAGGGTTGGTGGTAATATTGGTAGGAGTATCATGAACATACTTAGGGTTGGTGGTAATATTGGTAGGAGTATCATGAACATACTTAGGATTGGTGGTAATATTGGTAGGAGTATAATGAACATACTTAGGATTGGTGGTAATATTAGTAGGAGTATCATGAACATACTTAAGGTTGGTGGTAATATTGGTAGGAGTATCATGAACATACTTAGGGTTGGTGGTAATATTGGTAGGAGTATTATTAACATACTTAGGGTTGGTGGTAATATTGGTAGGAGTATAATGAACATACCTAGGGTTGGTGGTAATATCGGTAAGAGCGTCAATGATGGCGTCAACAGTGAGTTCCTCCCACACCAACATGTCGCCAATGCCAAAGTTCTTAACCATCAGACCGTTCCTGGGCTGGTCGCTAAAGATCGGGAGGGACAGCATAGGTGTGCCGTGGTAGATGGACTCCTGGAGACTTAGTAGACCTCCATGGGTAATGAACACCTTCACTTTCTCATGAGCTATAACACAAGTTTATACTCTAATGTTATAAGTGATCCCAAAACCACTGTTGCTACTTACACGAATACAATATTGTAGCTATTGGCAAACACTGACAGACACTACAAGATAGTAAGATTTTGAGAGTAATTGAAAAGTATGTTATGCATAGAGTATATATAATATAAATTAGTTAGATATTTAAAAGCATAACATTATACACTGCAGATATACTGTAGGTGTACTGAAATTCACTATAAGTAGATTTCATGATCAATATTTAGTGTTATAAATGTATATCAATGAATCGTATCGAGTCTGCACTTATGCCCGAGATAGCAGTACTTGCCAAGAATATCCTGCTGTGGTAGCCATTTTCCTATCATGACATTATCAGACACCCCCTCTATCTCTTCTTCAAACTTCCAGATGACCCTGTGCGGCAGTCTCTTGAAGGCTTCCACAAAGGCATCCCGGTACTGGACCGGCATGGAGCTGCCTTGTGCCATGGTTCCAAGACTGAAGTAGATCACGCCCTCGGGACCTGCACCGGATATCCACGTCTCTAGGTCCTGTAATATCAGTAGCTTAGCTAATAAGATTCAATATATATGGTGCACTCCCAAATAACTTTTTATATACCATAATTTAAAAAATTGCAGCTAATGCACATACATTTGTTCAGTTAGCAACAGTCCTGATTGTCTAATACCCAAAATAGGGAGAAGTATAGCAAAGACATCAATATTTGTTCTGATAATTTATTTTTGATCTGCTGTTTACAGTTAGTCACTATCTTATCTATATATATTGTATATACTAGATATGTATCAGACTAAAAAGTAAGCTGAGGATGATGCTAATCAAAGTGCACCCAAACGTGTCAGAAATATTGTTGATATGTTGTTAGCATTCGTGTCTCCAACATGCTGTGAATATTTACAGGTATGAAAAGCATTGATATGGATTGACCCTTACTAATAATGCTGTCATTAGTCGAAGCAGTTCAATAAATATGTGATTTATTCAACTGCTGACTGTCACTTTACTAAATAATCACTTTCCTTTCAATATGAGTCAATTCGCTCACCCCTAGCCCTCCCAAACCAAGCTTAAGAGTGTCATAGCTAAAACAAATCAAATAGCACCTACTTACCTACACCTAAACAACTCTAAATTCATGCAAAGCAACTCATGATTGGACAAAAATACGAGTGGATACCAACTCATCATATCTTCATGAAATCTAGAAAACTACTAACTTCCGGAAGAGGTTTGGAGGGTCGGCAATGCATGGCCCCCACTTCCACCTGTGAGGGCAGGAAGGGCAGGGTCGGTCCGATGCTGTAGTGGGAGTTCATCAAGGTGAGGCTCTGGTTCCTCTCTATGTCTAACAGAGGCGGCAGATCCGGGAACTGTTTTGAGATCTATGGGAAAATGTGCAGTCATATCATAACTTAATTAAGGCAACAATCAAACAGGGCTATACCCAGGAGAGGCTAAAGACATTTGATAAGGATTTGCTGGAACTCCACCACCTTTAACCCGTTCAATACCAGGGACGTCCTTTTCATCTGATTCTGGCCACTTTTACAGGGTTTTATTCAGCTTAAGAAATACCTCTAGCAATAATAACGCTGCAAACTACCTCAACCAACCCTTTTTAACTACCACAGATCCTTCCTAAGCTGCATAATATCGTCTAAATATAGCTAGAATAAAATGTAGTACACGTCACTGGTACTCAAAGGGTTAAAGAAAAGCTAAGGCCACCATTCATGCCCTACAGCGTACCTCTTTCTGCAAAGGCGGTATAACAGCCCATTGCCGCCAGAAGAACGCAAGCCATATATGCGTGAACGTGTTGTGGAGTCGGTGCCACATAGACATAGGGGCCGGGAAGTCTGTCATGAAGTTGGGCGCGTAGGAAGGCGGGAGGACGTTACCCAGGACAGCGCTCTGGCGGTAGTCCATCAGGGTAGCTATTGTTATGAAGGGCACCTCGTGTACAAAGGGATACACCATCTGCAGGAGGAATGAATACATGAATGATTTTTGCTTCTGTGGCCGGGGACCCTCAGAGAGTGCTGAACGCATTACCGAGGTAATCCTCTCGGGCATGGAGACATACATTCCATTTTCTTTCTCTCGGACAAATGCAAAAAAATCTTGGTTTATTCACGCTTGTTCTACTGCTGTCCGCAATAAGGAGGAAATATTCAAACGGTACCGACTCAATCAAACTCAAGAATTTCATTCTTCCTATGTTTCTGCCTGGAATCAAGCTAAATTGCTAAATATGTTCTTTGACTAGACAAACACTTTCATCAATAATAAATGCACTGAACTATCCATTTCTAGCTCTTCCCAAGCTTTCTGGCATCTAGCCAAAAACATCTCCAACAATTTTACTTCTTCGTCTTTCCCTCCCCTTTTCCACTCTGACGGCACTATCATCTCTTCTTCCTCTGACAAAGCTGAACTCTTCGCCCAAACTTTTGCTAGAAACTCCACCTTGGATGATTCCGGTGCTGTCCTTTTCCACCCTCCTCTCACTTACTCATGCCTAATATCCTAATCTCTTCTAAAGATGTACTTTCTACCCTCTCTGGGCTTAATACTAAAAAGGTGTACAGTCCGGATGGTGTTCCTCCTGTTGTACTCAAAAACTGTGCATCCGTATTGACTCTCTGCTTAGTTAAACTCTTCTGTCTCTGTTTTTCCTTTAAATTCTTCCCTTCTTGCTGGAAGATTGCTCTCATTCAATCTGTCCAAAAGAAGGGTTACCGCTCTAAATCCTCCAACTATCGTCCAATTACTTATATTTTTTGCATCTCCAAAGTTTTTGAAACTATTCTTACTTAAAAAATGTCTTGAGCAATTCTATTCCCATAATCTACTCTCAGATCAACAGTAAGGATTCCTTAGGGGTCGCTCTACTGGTGATCTTCTTTCGTATCTTACTAACTCTTGGTCATCCTCCTTTCGGGACTTTGGCGAGACCTTTTCTATATCGAAGACCTTTGATAGAGTCTGGCACAAATCTCATATTTCTAAACTACCTTCCTTCAGTTTCTATCCCTCTATCTTTGCCTATGTCTCTAATTTCCTTTCTGGCCGTTCCATAGCTGCGGTTGTGGACAGCCATCACTCACATCCTCATCCTATCAACTCCGGTGTTCCTCAGGGTTCTGTTCTATCTCCAATTCATTTTCAAATATTCATCAATGATCTTCTCAACTGTACCTCCAGTCCTATCCATTCATGTGCTGATGACTCTACCTTGCACTATTCAAGAATCCCCCATCAAGCAATTACTCAAAAATTCATGTAATGATGCCATAAAACACTTATAATCTAACCTATCAATAATTTCCAAGTGGGGCAGAGAAAATCTTGTTGCCTTCAATGCTTCCAAAATCCAATTTCTCCATTTATCTACCCATCAAGAACTCCCAGAAGACCATCCCTTATACTTCAACAATTGTGTATATGTGAGTGAGGGAGACAAAAGGCAGAACTACCTGTGATGAGTGCCTCCCCGAGTGTTAAAAGAGTGACAGGGCCAAAATCAAGGGACGTTAATCGAGCCAAAATGCCTGGACACACGGAGTTTGAAGCAATTTAAGTCATAGGAAAAGAGAAAGGCTGATTCTGGGAGAGTTCCAGAGCTCAGCAGTTGAATAGAAGAAAGATTGATAAAAAAAATTCACTCTTGAGTTAGAGAGTTGCACAGAATAGGGGTCGGATATTGTTGCAAGACGGGTGCTATATACTCTACGAAGAGGGGGTGGTATACACTGAAGAGAGCTATGAGAAACACTGATTATTGTAATAGCGTACAATAGTGAGAGAGATGCAATATTGAGGCAGAGAGAGAGAGACTGCAGATAATCGGTGAGTGGACGTGAGTTAATGAGACGGAATACTTTCCTTTCTATTTTGTCTAGAAGTGCTGTGTGAGAGGATCCTCCCAACACGTGTGAACAATACTCAATACATGGATGCACTGTGCCCTGTACAGAGCAAGAAGCTGTGCAGGGGTAAAGAACCCTACAACCCGCCTCTCCTGTTGTACCCTATCTCGCACTTCATCCTCCAAACTCCATTCTGTACTAATCACACTGCTCAAGTACTTAATGAGCCACTGGAGGTATGAGTAAATTTTATATAATAGTATATACGATAATTGTGTCTAACATTTTAACGAACTTACCTCATTGAACAAGTGATTGACAATGATTAAATCAAACTCCTTCCTCTTATCATAGAGATGTTTGACTCTCGGCACCTTGTAGAGATCCCGCGCCATGGCTGGCAAACAATCAACGAAGATGCTGAAGGAACCAGCCGGGTGCTTTCTCGTATCAAACATGTTCACATTCTCGGGTTGGAAATGTGGGAGTTCGTGCTGCAGTTCTTCAATATTGGGATGCTTCGAGGCCTTTGGGTGGTTAGTCAGCATCACTATCTGCGGTGAAGGAAACATTTTAACCCTTCCAGTACCGGTGACGTGTTATTATATTTGATTTCACCTACATTTAGACGATTTTATGAAGCTTAGGAAGAATATATGGTAGCTACAAGGATTCATTGAGCCTTTTAATTAGTAGACGTCCTTCCTAAGCTTAATATAATTGTCAAATAGTTGCCAGAATATAATGAAGGGGATGTCACCGGTACTGAATGGGATAACTTGGTAAATGGTTCTTTTTTTGGAATGTAGTCATCGTTCTTTCACTCCCTTCCATCCATGCTATTATTTCAGAATGGGTAGGCCATAGCCTACCGTCGTCCCCAAATTCCAACAATCGCCCCCCAAATTCCAAAAAAATAAAAAATAAACCCTATAATTTGTTATGATATTGCAACATGTTTGTTATTCTATTAGTTTGTAGTATCCTTTATATTTTCACCTAAATTGGTTGCTTTTCAATGTTAATTGATACTATTTACTATTTTAGTTTTGTTATTTTCAGAAAATATATCAATAAAATCCAAAATTTAATGAAACCTTGATATATGCATGGTACATTCTTAAAGTATAAATTCACTTGTTTGAAATTCGCGGTTTTCATTAGTAGAAAGGGTAAATTATTTACTTGTCCTGCTGCTCCCCCCAACCCCTTGAAACCCACTTTTTTTGTGTTCAAGAAAGCTGCGTTTTGAGCATAAACTAAAGAAAATGGATACAGGATGATGTATTGCTTATATAGGTATATTGCATATATGTGCATCATTAGACTATTATATCAGTCCAAAAATACTCATGGTATGGATTCTTGAATGTCAAAAATGGCTTTAGAAACTACGTGCATTTTCACAATTCAATTTACATAATTATGTATAAGTTTATGAAAAATCATTCAGTTTGGGGTCCAATTATCGTTTTCTTATAGCACGCTAGCTTCTCAGAAAACGAAAAAACTGAGGTATTTGATGGTTAACTGCCGCATATATACTGAAATTTGAGTTATGCCTCAGCATTTTGGTTGGGTAGTTGAAGTTCATAGTATTATTAATTATTATTTTGTACTTATTTGTAGGGTCATCCATCCTTGGCAACAAAGGGGGTAGCACACGAGGGATTTTATCGTTAACTTGCTATGGCCAACATTGTGCTTGTAACAATTCTGAGATTTTTTACATTGGTATCGGAAACAGATTGATGATAGATTAAAGTAAGTGATAGAATCATATTAAAGCTTCATATTTAAGCTGCCAGACCAATGTTGAAGATAAATGTTGAGCGGATAAAGCGTTCATGTGACACCTGCTGTATTTCTTAAGCCATACAGTACCGGTGACGTCCCTTTCTGTCTATTGTGGCAACTATTAGATGATTTTATTCAGATTAGGAAGGATCTCCAGCAATAAGAAGGCTTCAAACTATCTCAACCAACCCTTTTAACTACCACAGATCCTTCCTAAACTGCATAACATCGTCTAAATGTAGCTAGAATAAAAGAGAACATTCGTCGCTGGTACTCAAAGGGTTACAGACAGCAAATGAACCTGTTGGTGATGATGTATTGGTTAAGATCTGTACACTTGATCTGTTTCCAAGATGCTGCTCATCAGTTTTAAAGTTTTGTGAATAAGTTCCCTGTTTGAACCAGAATAGTGCTTCAGTTTTTCCCATCAACACGGTCCACACCCAAGTATCTCCGCCTCCATGTTCCAACATTTTACTTGAAAACTGATTGTTCTCTGCTAGGAAAGACCATATTTAATATATTTAATATTCTCTCTAGGATATGAAGAATATAAATTATTTCACCTGTACTAACCTTGTGTCCCCGGTCAGCCAGAGCCTTGGCCACGGTCATAAAGACGTTCCTGTGACTCTTGGAGGACACCGGCAGCAGCATCAGGATCTTGTAGGAGGCCTCAGGGGGCGGCAGTTCCCCCTCAGCGCCACCCACCAACAGGACAGCCATACAAGCACACCACACCCACATCTTAAATCATGATAATAGGTAATGATATGTATAACAAACTTAACTTAATTATCATATATGCCGTTTAAGATTTGGAATGGTAATGAAAGATAAGTCAAATTTGTTCGGATAATTCGAGTAAGTTTTGATCGAGAGATGAAATTCTGCCCAACAGTTGGCCTAGTTAGTCTATACGTGTGATAGTCCAAATTTGATGAAAAAATAGCGAACATAGTTATTACTATAGTGAGGAAGACAGAAATATCCTACAGTCCGACATAACCCCTTCTGTACCGGAGACGTCTTTTGTAGTTTATTTCAGCCTCATTAAGACGATTTTATGTAACTTAGGAAGGATATGTGGTTGCTAAAACGATTAATTGAGATAGTCTGTAGCATTTGTATGGGTAGGCGTCCTTCCTAACCTAAATAAAATCGTCTAATAGTAGCCAAAATAATGTGAAAAGGACGTCCCCGGTACAGAAGGGGTTAAACAAAATAGTGCAATGGTCAGGAAATTAACAAATGCCTTTTTTGAGTTACAGACTCACAGAGGCTAGAGGTTACGGTATCTGCCCAACCTAGAATGAACAGACTATAGGAACAGAATAAAGCCGGTATCACACAAGCGCTTTTTCACTAAACATTTATCCTCAACACTGGTCTGGCAGCTTATGTGGTCAACATATAAGATATATCGGTTGCGCAAATTCATCAATCTAGTTTCCGGTACTGTTGCAAAGTATTCGAAAAATGTTGCTAGAAAAATTTTGATCATCGAACGTCGACTATAAAAGCTCTCGTGTGATACCAGCTTAAGGGGGGTCACCGGCTTTTCTTATCTTTCTCTCCTTTTCTCTCTTTCCCTGGTTTGTATCCATTCGGCCCCATTCAGCCAACTATTTTAAGACGTTTATCCCCATCCAGGTGTCGATATCTTCCTGGCGAGCGATAGCATTGTATAGAGAAATCCGGCTTCGCCGGAGAATTTTTCTATCGAAAAATGTACAAATTTAGCTTGCTGTCAAAAAAAATATATGTATATATGCTGGCTTGCTACCGCTCGCCAGGAAAATATTGACACCTGGATGGGGGTAAACGTCTTAAAGCAGTAGGCTGAATGGGGCCGAATGGATACAAGCCAAAGAGAGAGGGAGAGAAAGAGAAAGACAGCGAGATAGACAACTGCGTAGCGGAAGATCTGAACGGGTTTATAAAGGGTCAAGTAACGGTTAACCCTTCTGTACCGGCAACGTCTTTTATATTTTATTCTGGCTACTATTATACGATTTTATTTAGTTTAAAAATGTTAAGCTGCAGTGGGGCGACTATATGTACTTCGTGGATTTTGAAAAGGCTATAAACAATGGAGCATCTTGGTTGAGCCCGAGAACTTATCATCTACTACTTTACTTCGCATTTCTCCACTTCATCTTCCTCTCTCCAAACTCTTCTACATTCCAACTTTACTCAAGCCATCATTCATTCATTCAAAGGCTTTTGATATGGTGAGGCATAAGGACATGATTAATATGCTGAAGGATATTAGATTAGATAGTAAGGCTATAAGATATACTATCAAACTTACATTGGGATGAGAAAGCTGCAGTTACACAAGATTGACAATGAAAAGACAGATTGGGTAGGGCTACGCAGAGGAGTGAGACAGGGATGCGTACTGTCACCCGATTTATTCTCGTTGTATGGACAGAAATGCATGGAGGAGTGGGAGAACGTGGGTGGTGGTGTAATGGTTTAGATGCCAATGTTCTGGGTGTGGTGTCCCGAGTTCGAATCCCGGGAGGACCATATGCTTTCATTAGCTTATTCAAGTGCATTGGGGTTTGTAATTGATGATTAATGTTAAGAACGGAGTGTAACTTAATTGGAGGAAAGAATGTGAACAATATAAGATGTGCAGACGACACAGTATTGCTAGCGGATTCTGAGGCAAAGCTGCAGAGATTGATATTGTTTATACGAATCATGTAGGAGAAGAGAACTTAAGATAAACATATAAAAGATTGAAGTTATGTGGATAACGGAAAAAAAAAAAGATATTGAGAGTAAGAGTACACACTCAAGGCACAATGATTAATCAGGTGAAAAGTTTCAAATACTTAGGAAGGATAATATCGACACCTAAATGGCTCGAAAGATCTTAATATTGACAACAAAAAAGGGCGAAAAGTCTTAAAATTGCCAAACTAATGGATCGAACGTCTTAAACTCTTAAAGCTAATGGGACTAAACATGAGGGAGAAAAAGCATTATTGTGACCGATTTAGCATCGATTATCTCACTTTTCCTTTACTTATAGTCTAGTTGTAGTATGTCATTCTTAAGCCGGTATCACACGAGCGCTTTTATAGTCAACATTCGACGATCAACATCTTTCTTGCAACATGTTTGGACTATTTTACACTGGTATCGGAAACTAGACTGATGGTAGATGAGTTTAGGTGACCGAAATAATATAAATGTTGACCTCATAAGCTGCCAGACCAGTGTTGAGGATAAATGTTGAGTAAAAAAGCGCTCGTATGATACCGGCATTACCTTGTAGCTCTGGACGTATAGCAGGGAGAGTAGAGTGAGCTGCGGTGGTGCTGGGCAGACTAGACTACATAATTATGGCGAGCAGAAAACAAGCGTCAGTGTTGGCAAGCACGGTGTTGCCAAGTCAAAATGTTATTTGGTTGTTAGTCTATACAGGGTGTTTTAAAACAACACTGCCAGACCTCATCTGCTAATTAGTAAATACAATAACGAAGAAGATTATCTAAGGACAAAATGCAAAATAATATACCATTAATGATTTAAACCGCATAGAGTAAAATAATTAGTGACACCCAGGTATGAGCTATAATCCGAACACGGCTAGTTCCCCCCCCCCCCCCCCCACACACACAAATAGCCTACCTCTTGCCTCCCATCCCAGTTCGAGTTTTTCTTCAAAGCTTTGGAGTCATAACGAATCTTCTCATGTGTTTAATCATCTGCTCGGCCATGGTGCTATCTTCTGTCAGTGATTTTATTTACCTTATAATATCACATAAATATGGATTGTCGTTATTTAGGTGTGTCTCTGCCTTTGTTATGTTATACTCGTTAAGTCCAAGTGACGTAAATTGTTTGTTTTGGGTACCATTAGATGATTTTAAATATTCATTAGTGAACACCGTATACTTGTATGTCTACAGCTACGTAAAATCGTCAAACTTCAACCATAAAACTGATAGACATATTTCGTTAGTACTCTGTGATAATAGTAACGTAATGAGGTATTTGTATTGAAACAGTAAATTGCGCAGGAACAATTTTTTCCCATTCAAACATTTTCACGAACGATTAAATTACCTATAGCAGTGTTCGGATACCTGACCCAGACTTGAGATTCATTATTTTACCTCTTGGTCATCGTTACAAATGGTGCATATCTTTTTAAGCTACTTGGATTATAATACTTAGCAGTTTTTTTCTAATTGCAAAATATCATTACCAATTTTATGTTACTTTGATTTTGTAATTATTCATATGTGATTAGGTCATTAGATATCTCCTCTTTACCTTTTTTACTTGGTAATCATTCATATTATGTATCATATGTTTTGTGCTGAGCTCAGAACCCTGTTTTGCTACATTTCTAAATAACCATTTATCTCCGTTACAATATACTTTTGGTAAAAATAGAATAGAAATATGTGTATTATATATTTTGATCAATGTGGTCGTCATACTCTGGCAGTGTTGTTTTAAAACACCCTTAAAACAGTATTTATTTATTAATCAATTGTTAAGTTTCCTCCCTAGACCTTCATCAAGCTTAGAAAAACACCCCCTAGACCCCCTTTCAAGATAAATTTGTACATTTTTCGGTAGAAAAATGTTCCGGCCGAAGGCCGGTTACTTCTAAAATTAGAGGCTCTCTATCGCTCGCCAGGAAAAGATCGACACTTAAAGGGCACGAAAGGTGTTAATATTGATAACAAAAATTAGGCGAAAGGTTTCAAAATCGCCAAACTAACGGAACGAACGTTCTATAACCTCAAAACTAATATGCTAAACATGAGGGAGAAGGGGGTCCAGAAAAAAACGAGTAGTACCAGAAAACAAGCATCAGAGTTGGCAAGCACCCCCGACGGTGTTGCCGATCCAAAATTTGCCCTTGATTGGAAGGTCTCAGAAACCGCTAACGTTATTAACTCCTTTGGACGATTTTGTGCAGCTTAAGAAGAATCTATGGCAGTGAAAAGGGTTAACAGCATTTCCCTAAAGTCTTTTTTTAAGGAAATGAGAAGTATACGAGGAGTAGGGTGCTCTGCTAAACAAGCACTGAACCCTTGAAGTTATTCCTCCCGACCCACATTATTTTGCATATCAGTTGAGGTGACCCATATTTGGCCAGATAAGACTGTACTCATACCCAGGGTCCAGAGACCCTGCTCATACCTGTCGAAAAATGATGTACACATTTAGCCTGCTGTCTAATTCTTCATCTAAAATATGCTGGCTCGCTATTGCTCGCCAGGAAAAAATAATCGACACCTGGATGGGGATAAACGCCTTAAAACAGTAGGCTGAATTCGGCCAAATGGATACAATCCAGAAAGAGAGTGAGAAATATAGAAACAGAGCGAGATGGTCCCCTTAAACCTCCAAAAGAACCATTTCAATCGTTGGTCAGATACAATTTACAGTCGGCCAAATAAGTAATGTCGCGGCACCATGTATATATTTCAATCAATAATTGGTATCAGCACTAACTAAGCATTAACGTATTGTTTCGAGTGAGATATACAAACATGTTCCTATCTTTACACACCCTATTCAACATCTGACAGACATCAATACACCATAGCAATATCGAAACTTGATTTATTCATTTCAAGTGCAGCTATACAATCATGGGTCTACACTTACTCACCCTATTCAACATCTGAATTTCGGTGTGAGTATCCTAGGTTCGAATCCCTGAACTGCCACATGTATTTGTTGATTTCATTAATTGAGTTTAGGAGTAAAGTCGGTTGGTGGAGGGAACATAATAATATATTAATACAGCACAGAGCAAGCCAAACGTAATGACAGCCGATACATCACTTATTAGGGCGACTGTACATCGAGGTAAATATGATGCTATTCTAACCTTGAGCAAGGGGCAGATGACTCAGCAACTAGTATCACGATGCGTGTTGGAGGTTGCCTTTGGTTGTTTTTCTCTGGCTCTTCTTCTCCCTCATGTTTAGCCCCATTAGTTTTCAGATTTTAAGACGTTCGGCCCATTAGTTTGGCGATTTTAAGACCTTTCACCCCCTACTTTGTCAATATTGAAACATTTCGTGTTATATAGTTGTAAATTTATCTCCTGGCGAGCGATAGCAAGACCGTAATTAATTAGGGAGTGGCTTTCGGCTGGGATATTTGTCTAGGAAGGAATCTTTAAAAATGGTAGGTATATGAAAAATCGACCCCCCAAAACAACCCCCCCCCCCCTTAACCCTTTCTGCACACCATGACACGTTCCTCATTTTATTCTGGCGATCATTAGACGATTTTATTAAGGGGAGGCCGTTGGTTTTTCGAGTCCTCCTCCTCCCTCATGTTTAGCCCTATTAGTTATGAGATTTCAAGACATTCGCCCCATTAGTTTGGCGATTTTCAGACCTTTTGCCCCATTTCTTTGCCAATATTAAGACCTTTCGTGCCATTTAGGTGTCTATGCTGCGAACTATCTCACTTAATACTTTTTACTACGACAGTGAATCTGCTTGACCTGGGTTCGATCCCAGCCGTGGCGTTCTAGCATGTATATCATGTTTGCACTCAGTCGGGGGACACCTCGACGACGTATATAGACTATTAAGACACGTACATACCAAAGCAATTCCAACAGCTTCCTCTATCTACGACACCCCTTCTCTGTTATCTACAGTTCTACACTCTCCCAGTCGTATGGTCCTAGTGTACTGTCTGATGGCGTAATGGGATTCTAAATGTAAGAGATCCTTCTTAAATTGCCCAAAACCGTATAGCAATGATACGTATGGTAACTTTTCACATCGTCAGTACCATTACAGTTTGTTGCGTAAACCAAGGTCACTGCGAGAGTCGAGATTCGTAGGAGATGACTAGACAGTTTTATAGTCACTAACCCATTGTTCTTCTATTTCGTTCGCCCATGCATTATTATATCGATGTTTTTGCTACCTCTATGTGAATATATAGCTACTCGATAATTAATGATATATATTAGAGTATATTTGCACGTTTGATGAGGAAATCTGCTCACTGGCAACTCGCGCAGACAATAGTGTAGGACTCAAGTCAAGGTCAAGTGAAGGTATTGAGGGATAAACCTTTACAACGGCACCTCGTAGCTACTTTCTACTTTTCCCATTTCTGAAGAGTGTAGAGAGGGGAGAAGGGGTGTTGGAGACAGAGGAAGCTGTTGTAGTGGCTTTGTTATGTGTGTTATTAGTCTGTATACGTCGTCGAGGTGTCCCCCGACTGTGTGCGAGTATGTGAAACTCGCTAGGACTTTAGTGTTGCCAATTTAGCGCACATATACTGCTAGATATAGTTTCTGCTAAGGTTTTCCGTCTAGCACAAACTTAGTACGGTCGCGCTAATAACTCATGTCCCAGCTGTCATTACGTTTGGCTTGCTCTGTGCTGTATTAATGTCTGTCAGCTGTTGAATAGGGTAGGTAACTGTAGGAACATGTTTGTATATTTCACTCGATATGAAGAAATGAAGCTTAGATATTGCTGATACCAATTATATATTGTGTGACGCATGTCGAGTGTGAGCATGCTGTACAGAACGCCCAGTCAGGCCCCACTCTCGCTAGGATCGTCAGGGCAGGAACTTTGGCTGGAGTCTATGTAGAGTTTTCTAACTTAGTTCATGTGAGCCGTTGTACTATAAGTATTATGAATATGTATTTTGTTTTCATCTGAGTCAACGAGTTCTATTTTATATCATTAGTTATAAGTATTGTGTGTGAAACTTATTTGTAATGATGAGAGGAGAGAGAGAGAGATTACGTAACGGGGGTCAGTGAGTGCGCCATGCGGGAGGTGGGCCTAACTCACTAGCACTCCCCTCCTCCCCCTCAGTGCGTGGGAAAGCCTTTGTCTATCACAAATTGAGAGAGATAAGTTACGTAATGATTGTCAGTGGGCGGTCCTTAGTTGTTTACGATATGCTCACTAGAGGGCCGAGTATAAAAAGGGAAGTCTCGCCACATTTTCTTCAGAACTCATTAGGCAGAGCGACTTCTCATTTCCCTTGCTACTATATATATTCTTCTGACTGATGTGAACTTTCTCTAC